>LOEQ01005032.1:84216-94633 GCA_001685075.1 Bramus lutescens | reverse complement strand
GGGCAGGTACAAGAAGCACCAAATGTAGGATTGAATAATTCCCACAAGGTAAGATGGAGAGGAAGTCAGTGAAGTGATGTATTTTATTTCCAAAGGTATGTCATTTTTCAATGGGATGTGTTATCTTTGAGTGAGGTATGTTTCAGTCAAGTGGCAGGTTTCATAAAAATAGCCACTATTTGGACAACTCTACCTTTGCCTGGCTACTGGCTTTGCAGTAAAGACAGAACAGAGAGCCCATGGTGACTACAGCTTAATCCTCCTTGTTGCTTTCCCTTCTTGAAGCATGGACGTCCTTCACAGTTAGATCCTTACAGAGTGAACAAAGTGAGCCCCAGATATCAGGGCTGAGGTGGTAGTTCTCTTTTCCAACTCCATCATTGATTCGCTGTGGCCGAGCAAGTCCTTTAACCACCCTGTGGCAACCCTTCACATGTGTACACTGAAAGTACTTCATTCTCCACGTTTATAGGATTCTTCTTACAGAAGAATATATTTAATATCTTACAGAAGATGATATCTTACAGAAATGTTTGTAGGATTCTTCTTATAGAAGAATATATTTAATATCTTGCAGAAGATGATATCTTGCAGAAGTATAAGGAATAATAATATCTTACAATTTTTGTGTAGTGTGTTTGTTACGATTTCAACAAACTATGTTCCTCAGTTAAATACCTGCTCTCATGAGAGAATGTTAAATACAGAATGCAAAGGTGTTGTTTTCTAACTTTTTTCCTTTTAAAAAAGAAACAGCAAAAATATATTACAGGTTTTTAACCAAAAGGAGTTAAACTTCAAGTCCTTACTGGAGGATGTTATTTGTAGCACCTGCTTCTCAGGGACATTTAGTGTGTGGACCCACAGACAAGGTGAACGGAAAGAAAAGGCAGTGAGCTCTGATTTGCTGCCATCCCAAACAAGCCCTTTTTAGGTCTTTCCTGTATCTAGAGGTGGAACTGAGTCACTCTGAACCCCTTCCAGCTGATGAAATCAACTGTTCCCATTTTAAAATTTTTCTGATCTTGAGGCTGGGCATAGACCAATAGGCAGGATGCTTAGTTTTAAGTCTGGCTCTGTTGTTTGTCTGATCCTGTGTTTGGGTAGGCACATTAGAGTCCACTGTAGGCAGCCTCTCCTCATATGTAAAGCCTAGCATGAATTAGAAGACACTGCACATTTCTCCACAGGTAGTAATGAACCATGTAGCCACGCAGATACTCTTTTCTATTCATGGGGTCAGGTCCAGTGTGACTGTAGGGCTTGGGAAAGTCCACACTGCCACCCAAATAGCCTGGGTTTACACATTGGTGGGGGGTATTAAGCAACAGACTTTTAATGTCACTCTCTTTCCACAGGTCCAGGGAGTAGCTCCAGCTCCAGAGAGGCCACCTGAGCCTCAAGTCCTGAGTGATCCTGCATCCATCTTTGTCAATGATGGCAGTGCAGCTACCCAGTGTCCCATGGCTGCTTCTACTCTCCAACCAGGACTTCCTGAGAAGGTACAGGAAGGCACCAGGGCCCCCCTGCTCCACCTGCGCACCGAGTCTTTTCCTGGCCATTCCTGTGGCTTTGCTGCCCCAATCCCCCCAACAAGAACAGTGGAAAGCAAGATGGCTGCTGCCATGCACTCCAACACTGCAGATGCCAACAGCAGCTCAAATTATCACTCCTTTGTCCCTTCATCAGCCTCAATGGATGGTGTATTGCCTTTGTCACTCCCCATCTCACAGCCTAAGCATACCTCTCAGAAGATAGCCTATTCTTCCTTTGCTAGACCTGATGTCACCACTGAGCCCTTTGGTCCAGAAAACTGTTCACATTTCAATATGACTCCAAACTGCCAGTTCCGTCCCCAGAGCGTACCTCCACACCACAATAAGTTGGAGCCACACCAGGTATATGGGGCCCGATCAGAGCCACCAGCTTCCATGGGTCCTCGTTATAACACCTATGTGGCGCCAGGAAGAAACATGTCTGGGCACCACTCCAAACCATGCAGCCGAGTTGAGTATGTCTCTTCTCTGGGCTCTTCAGTTAGGAATGCTTGTTGCCCTGAAGACATTCTACCTTACCCCACTATCCGGAGGGTCCAGTCTCTCCATGCACCCCCACCTTCCATGATCCGCTCTGTTCCCATTTCACGGACAGAAGTTCCCCCAGATGATGAACCAGCCTACTGCACAAGACCCGTCTACCAGTATAAGCCATATCAGTCCTCCCAGGCCCGCTCAGATTACCATGTAACTCAGCTTCAGCCTTATTTTGAGAATGGACGGGTCCACTACCGTTACAGTCCATATTCCAGCTCCTCAAGCTCCTATTACAGCCCTGATGGAGCCTTGTGTGATGTTGATGCCTATGGCACAGTCCAACTGAGGCACCTTCACCGCCTATCCAACCGTGATTTTGCTTTATACAATCCAAGGCTACAAGGAAAGAATTTATACAATTATGCTGGTTTGCCTCCACGTCCACGGGCCAACATGAGTGGCTATTTTTCTGGTAATGACCATAATGTAGTCAACATGCCCCCCACTGCTGATGTAAAGCACACCTACACCTCGTGGGACTTTGAGGACATGGAAAAATACCGCATGCAGTCCATCAGGAGAGAGAGTCGAGCACGACAAAAGGTGAAAGGGCCAGTCATGTCACAGTATGACAACATGGCACCAGCTGTGCACGATGACTTGGGAGGAATCTATGTCATCCATCTGCGTAGTAAATCAGATCCTGGGAAAACTGGACTTCTCTCTGTGGCTGAGGGGAAAGAAGGGCGGCACCCAGCCAAGGCTGTCAGTCCTGAGGGGGACGACCGTTTCTACAGGAAGCATCCAGAGCCGGAGTTCGACAGAGCCCACCATCATGGGGGGTATGGCAGCACCCAGGTAGACAAGCCATCCCTCCCACAGAAACAAAGCAGCCTTAGGAACAGAAAGCTTCACGATATGGGTTGTAACCTTCCAGAGCACAGGGCGCATCAGGAAGCAAGCCATAGGCAATTATGTGAATCAAAAAATGGACCACCTTATCCCCAGGGAGCTGGCCAGTTAGATTATGGGCCCAAAGGGATGCCAGACACTTCTGAGCCAGGCAGCTACCATAACTCTGGAGGGAAATATGTCACATCAGGGCAGGAATCTCTAAGAATGAACCACAAGGAGGTGAGGCTCTCCAAAGATCTCGACCGGCCTCGAGCCAGGCAGCCACCTGCCCCTGAGAAACACTCCAGAGACTGCTACAAGGAGGAGGAACACTTCTCTCAGTCTATGGTTCCACCCCCCAAACCAGAGAGGAGTCACAGCCTAAAACTCCACCATACCCAGAACCTGGAGAGGGACCCCAGCGTGCTATACCAGTATCCAACACACAGCAAGCGCCAGAGCAGTATGACTGTTGTGTCCCAATATGATAACCTGGAGGATTATCACACCCTGCCCCAGCACCAGCGAGGAGGCTTTGGAGGGGGAGGCATGGGGGCCTATGTGCCCTCTGGCTTTGTCCATCCTCAGAGCAGGACATATGCCACAGCATTGGGTCAGGGGGCCTTCCTGCCCGCAGAATTGTCCTTGCCACATCCTGACACACAGATCCATGCAGAATGAGCCCTGGGAGCAATAGAGTTGAAGCAGCCTCTGCTGGACAGTGGACTGTTCTATTTTTTTCAATAACCAAAAAAAATTTAAGGAAAGAATAATGCTACAAAACCCCTGACCATATGAAAGACACATAATAAAAGTAAACAAACCACACCTTCCCCCCAACTCATCCCCGCCTCATCCATCTATAGGCTGTGTTGTTTGTCTGTAAAGAGATCTGGATGATTGTAAAGTGCTGTGCTGAAAGCCTAAGGGAGAAGTTCTCACCACAGACCCTACTGCTGTACAGGGCTGATTTGTAAGACTCTAAGGACTGCCTTTAACTCATCGAATTTAACGTTGACCTTTCTTAGCACTTACTACCTAGCTCAGAGCAGTTTGCCTATATTCCCTGGTGGGCTCTGCATTTCCTGTTGTGTTCCCAATGTGGTAAGGGCCATGTAGCCTGCCCAGATGGTCTCTCCACTCTGTTTTGCTTTCATTGTCCCTGTCCATGAAGGAGCCCAGTGTGCTAAATTCAAAAGAAAACTCCCTGATCCTTCCGCTGTGTCATTTAGACTGCTAGCAGCATGATCATTAAAAGGTAAAGGAATTAGGATTTTTACCATTTAGTGGCACATCATTGTGAAATAGCGGTCCAAGCTGAACCACATTCTTCATTAATCTATCCTTTTTCTTCTTGTCAGTCTGTACGCTCCTCTCACTACAGAAACATGAGGGGCTACTTTTTTAAGTTAAAATTTAAAGAACTTTTCTTTGAAAGAAAATGAAGTTCTTACTGTCAGTGAACTCTGTTAATGTCAGAAAACATCACTAGTGCTTTCAGTGAGCTGTCCCCTGCACATCCCACAAGATTCAGGAAGTTGTAGTGCCAATAAAATAGTCACCCTGTTGGCTCTAAATCTAAAACATTCTCACTAAGAAAAAAAACAGCATGGTTTAACTGGATACAGTTTTTAGGGATATAAATGTACATGTTACTTAATTTCTAACTTACAGTGCAGGTTCCCTGAGAATTTGCAAAACCCCTACAAACTTTCTGTTAGAAAACTACATTGTGCATTGACCCTGAGTACGCAGTTCTATCTCACCCGCTGGCGTTCTGGAATCTTGTGCTTTGGCTCACTTCTGTTGTGTGGTCACTGTCTTACTGCATTCGTCATCTACACCAGCATTTCAGAATAGTTCTTTCTAACTCTCTAGACATGTTAAACATGTGAATACCTGGAACTTTCTTTTGAAAGTTGCATTCCTTATTGGGCTTGGGGCAGGGTACCTCTAAAGCCCAGCTTCCCTCTTGTTTCCTAGGCCCATCCCACCCCAGCCAGCCAAGTCTGGTAAGGCAGACCTGTGTTAAAAGTGAGTTAGATTGGCATTTCATTCCATAAGTCATGATAATACTTGAGTTTTGTACATTTGTATCTTTTTTAATACTCTGTAGGAGACATGGGAGATTTCATTCCATATGGTTGCTGCTCTGGCTTTTTAGGATGGGATTACCTTTTACTTAGAGCAAAGGAAGAAATCTTTTAAGAGACTAAAATCATGCTGCTGTTACTGCTGTGAAATTGCGAAAGATTAGATTTACGGCAGTCTTTGTAATTAAGTCATATATTTGCGTTTTAAGGGTCTATATTTAGAACTAAAGTTTTAAGAACACGTTTGTGTTTGGAGATAGTCTGTAAGGTGTTCTTTGTTTCCCAGATTGACCAGAGGGATCCAGTGAAGTCTAAAGTAGACACCTGGAAACACCTATACACAAAGGTCTGTGGGAACTCTGGCATGTGCATTACAGATGCAGACCCAGCTGATACATAGAATGTCCAGAAACTTGGTGGCTGCCTCTACCTGGCACACGGATGTGTTGGCAGACAGTATTTTCTTTTTCAACCCATGTTATCGTTTTTGTCAAGGAGGCAACTTCCTGCCTCTTGAAGACCACACCAGCCCTGAATGTTATCCTTAGCGTCATAGATGGAGGGAGAGAGGACAGTGAGACAAGTGGCTTCAGTATCTGCAGGCCTGGAAAAAAGTGCTGAAGTCCAGACCAATTTTGATATTTGTAGATTTGTTTGTCACACATATTGTTTACTCCTGAAGCTAAAAGTCTCTTTTATAAATACTAGGGTTAATTCCTTAGAACAGTTTCTTTATTAATAACATCTTATGGGTTTGGAAATGTCAGGAAAATATTTTAAATATAGAATAATAATTCAGATTATTGGTATGAGTGTGAAAACAAAACTTTAGAGAAAGTCTAAAGTTACTTACTGTGTGTAGCAACAGCCTTAACTTTGGATTCCGCTATTTGAACAACTTTGCCCCCATGTTTCTCTAGCAATGTGGGGGCAGAAATTGGATGGCAAATCACTGTGAGCCAGGTTACCTCAGTGTCGTCCACGTCGTGTGTGACCTCACAAACACAGGAACTGAATGTTCTTTTCAAGTGTTGGCGTGGAGCACTATGGTCAAGGAAGTGGAACTGCCTTACACATTAAACAGAATCTCATCTCACTGGTACATTTGCAGCCATGTCTCCAGATTTTATCTTTTTGGCAAAATTCCACAGTTCAGTTAGATTGAAGTAGATGTTCCTAGATAGCAGGCTAGGAGTTTAAGCTCCAGGGGCATCGTGTTCTTACTAATAAATCTAATCTGAGCCTTATTTCTTACTGAATTCAGTTTCTTTTTAAACATGCATTCATATATTTTAAATGCTCGGTTTGGAGAAGTCCCTAGGACAGTCCCAAGGGCAGGGCCTGCACATTTCTTCTAATGGTAAAACATTTTTTAAAATGTAGGGTCAGGTTAAAGAAATATTCTGAGACTAATTCTGTGTGGAGGAGGGACCACGGAGGTGAGCAGATAGAAGAGCTGTTGTCAGTTTGGAAGCAGTAGTGAGTGCACGGAGAAGGGTCCTGAAAAGTCCATTTCTCTGTTCCAGTCCTGTTGGTCGCCCGTTCAGTATTTTGGCAAAGTATCACCTGAGCAGAGAGTGCAAGAAAGTAATAAAGAAAGCTAAAGTATGTCAGAAAGTTACTTCCAAATGGTTAGAGGCATGTGATTATCAGTACTGTGTATTATGGAAATGTCAAGAATGATGTATTTTAATGTGTGCAAGATAATGTTGGTGTGCACAGAGGGTCTTTTTCTTATGATTAGTACTGTTAATGTTCAAAGAATTAAAAATGATTGTTTTACAGTTTAGATTCTGAGATAGCAAAACCTGATTTTTAACCATGACCTGCATGAGAGAAGCATCCTAGGAAGTCTTAGATCATACTTTTGAGTTCTTTAATTTATATAGTGTATTTTTATGTTTTAATATTTTTGTGAACTGGTGTAAATTGTTAATGCATTTAAGCTTGTGTATTTTTGTAAATAGTTTTGTGATTTACTTCTTGCCCCCTGTGTAAATATTTACAGTCTCATTTCTTCCAAACTTATTTGAAACTGAGTTGTGGGTTTGGGGTTTTGTTTGTTCCTTGTTTGGCGTGGGTGGGGGGTGGTAGGGAGAAGGGGTTTTTGTACTTAAGATGGAGATATCTTGTGGTTTAAAGCAAATGTCCCACTGAAAGCAATTCCAATATCAACAGAATTATTTCAGGTTAAAACAGACTTTTTGTGTATGTGTTTCCTTTCTGACTTAGTATGAATTGTGGTGAAGTAGATGGGGTGATTTATTGGGGTGCTCGGACTAGATGTTTGTATGTTACAACCTATTAGGTTAGATGGTGTGTCAGGTGAGTTGCAGTGTGTTTTCTGGCCAAGTCCTCTCAGCTCAAACTCTTCAGAGAGCAGGCCTTCTGTCTGTTTTGGAGAATCTAAGCAGACAGTGCCCTGGAGCTTCCCTGAAGGATCTGCTGTCTGCCACTACCTGGCACTTAGTATGCAATCCCCAGAAAGTTGAACTGGCTTCTCAGAGTCCTCCAGAAAGGGAGTTTGAATGAAAAACACATGCCTTCCTATTCTCACAAGGCATGTTGGACATCCTGTATTTGGAGCGAGATAACCAGAAAATAACCATCCCCTAGACTCAGCTTCCTGTGGTAAGCTGGCTTTCACACATCCAGTGGAAGCAGTGTTTCAGTGAAAGAACTTGCTGTAGGTATGAGTAGCACAGGCCCCTGGCAGGCCAATGTTGCAATGTCAGCAAGACTTGGGGAGATTAGACCTTAGTAGTCAACTATCAGGTACTGGTCCTCCTACTGTTGGCCGTAAGTTACAAATCGTTCTTGAAAGTGTATTAGGGCCAGGCACCCTTTTTTCCAGCATTAAGGAGTTTCTTTCATGGTCTGGGTGCCCCTGGTAATCCACTCATCTTGTATATATCAGAACTACAGACTAAGCAGCAAGATTACATCTCCAGCAAACTCTCCAGACTTGAGTATTGTTTCCATGGAAACAGATCAGATATGGTAGCAGAAAAGCCACTTAAGACAGTCACATTGAGTGCTTCTAGTCTCTGTCATTCTGGCTGTTTCATTACCAGATTTTCTTAATATTGATGAAATTACAGGACTGACCTTGCCAAATTTGTATTTATCAGGACTTGATGGCAAATAGCATTGTCAGTGTTTGAAATTTTACTCATTTGTGTCACTCTAGGAAGAGAACATTTTACCGTAATGCTAATTCCTCACTGCAGTGGGACCTAGGATGTGTGCAAACACCAAGATTAAGACCATTGGCTATGCTTTCCACATTGGGAGAATGTACTTCTTAAAAAGAATGAGACTTAATTTTCTTTTTTCAAGTTTTATGTCAGTTTAATTTCATAATGCACTTGGAATACACAAAGAAGGTTTCCCAGTCCCATCCCACAGGAGTCAGTTTCAGATATGAGAAGGGAATGAGGTTATGGCATTCACATGATAGCCCATGAAGTGTCTGTCCTTCCTTGGGGACTCAGTAGTATAGTCATCCCTGCCTTTCTCTTTGGGGATTACATATCATCAGTGTTTAAGTCAAGAGACTTAATTTTTTTTATTTGAGATATCTTTAAATTATTTATATTAATTCCCTGTGCACTTGCACACTTGCGTATGTGCTATAGCACAGGTATGGAAGTCAGAGATCAAGTCTTTGCTTGCATCCTGTGCATTCTGGGGATCAAACTCAGACCATCAACCATCTGGCCAGGCCTACATCAGATACTTTAAAGTATTTCCGGAGCATATTTTAGACCACAAACTATGATGCTGGTATTCTTCCAAACAAATCAGTTCACTGTGATGCAGTGATAACCTTTGGGATACCTGAAGGGAGTTGGGATCTGAAGTGTCCTGTAGATGCCTGTTTCTGAAAAAGGCTTGGTCACCAACCTGTGGCATTGACTATTGAGAAGTAATGAATGAAATCTGGGTGAGGTGGAGCCAAGAGGGAGGAAGTTTATTACATTTTCTGCCAGTAGAAAAATCCTAGCTAGAGGCTGGAGGCAGCCTGAGTGAACAGGGAGATCCTGGAGTTCACTGTCCAGACAGCCTTACTAAATTGTTGAGTTTCAGGTTCACACAGACACACCCTTACCTCTGCATGCACACATGAATACAAAAGTCCAGGTATGATTCATTCAGCTAATGTTTTAAACACACCGGTTTTTGGAAAATAAATCCTGAGGTTTCTCAGCTAATAATCCTCCAAATGTAGAATCCATAATAAACACCTAGAGAGCTAGAGCCACTCGCAGGCTAACTGCATAGGTCTGGAGTCAGCCTCGGGAACCTGCCTCTCAGTGGGATTCGGGTGTCAAGGCTGAGAGCTAATGGAGGCAGCACAGTTCACAGGCTGGTTCTCACTACAGGAACTTGTGTCCAGTTCATTTAACTTCATCACATTCTTGACTCACACCTTGGTTTCCCATAGTTGTAGGAATACTGAGTGCTAGCGTTTGGACCTGAAGTGTTCTATAAAGGCCCATATGTACTTGGTCTGCAGCCTGCTGCATTAGTAGTCAGTGGTGGCACCTTTAGGAAGTGGGGCTTTGTGGAAGGTAGTTGATGAAGAATGTTCTTGAGACAAGAGTATTCAGATATCTGCCTGTTCCTCTTGCTACCTGGCTCCCAGTGTGTCTCGTCTACTTCTATCATGATGCACTATGGAGCTGCAAGCTAGTAAGTCAGAGTGACCCTTCATATGATTGTGTCACTGCAGATGTTTTGTGACAGCAGTTACTACATCAGAGCCAGGTTCATCTTGTAATTTCTCTGACAATTAAAAAAAAAAAAAGACTGCTGACCACTGTTGATGCCCCCTTTTCTGCACTTCGCAGTAAAGTCTTTCTGGTGTGAGGCATTCAGGCTGGCTAGAAGTGCAGGTAGAATGCATTTGTGATTTAGCCAGTCAGCTATTTCAAATACTGTGTGTATGAAGTAGAAATAGCTGTGGTTAATTTGAACTGATTTCTTCCAAAAGATTTTATAAGGACTGTTAAATCATTTGCTTTTTAGAAAACTGTGTGTGTGTTGAACAACATGGCAATTTTTAAGGCTACCAATAACTGGTGTTCAATAGTAACAGGCACTATAGTAAGCATTAAATATCTTATAACTAATTTATTCTTGAGCTACAGTTCTATGGATGAAACCAAGGCACACAGATGTCAGCAGTTTGCACACTATCACATAGATAGCTAGGGGTGAGGCTGAGACTCAGACCCTGTACTCAGAGTTGCACTCCAGGTAAAGTGGTTTAGGTTGACTCACTGAAACCTGACTACTACATACTAATTCTTAGCTGTAGTGATAGGGGAGCAGGCCTGTTTTTTGTCCGGCCCAGCTCCCACACAGCTAGCTTATACCCCGAAATAACAACAC
>LOEQ01005032.1:51116-70691 GCA_001685075.1 Bramus lutescens | reverse complement strand
GTGTGTGTGTGTGTGTGTGTGTGTAACTCGGGGCAGATGCGGGTCCCAGGCTGCAAGTGCTAGAAAAGGGTGCATGCGTGCGTGCGTGCGTGCGTGTGTGTGTGTAACTCAGGGCAGGTGTGGGTCCCAAGCTGCAGGTGCATTGCTAGGAAAGGGGTGTGTGTAACTCAGGGCAGGTGTGGGTCCCAGGCTGCAGGTGCATTGCTAGGAAAGGGGTGTCTGTGTAGTTCAAGCCAAGTAAGCTCCAGGTTACTAGTTTATCTCTCTAATTGTTTATCACAGCATGAGTGAAGTCCTGAGAGAAGAACTCTCTCTTACCAGCTCCCCAGGGTTTTTCCTATCACATTACCCTGCCTCAATATGAAAAGAGCAGGAATCCCCATGTTCATCTAATGTATTGAATCTTCTCCCACTCTATGGCTCCCACATAACTCCCTTATTGGTTTTCGCCTGTTTATTTGTTTTAGAACAAAGCCTTACATTTAATTTGTATTTTACCAATATTTTTAATGGCTAGCTTGGAGAAGACGAATTTCTTATGTGTATGACTTGATATTTCCCAGCTGTACAGTTAAACTCCCAGCCATGTGCTCTCTCTCTCCCTGTCTCTCTCTGTGTGTGTGTGTGTGTGTTGTGTCTACTTCATTTGCATTCGATTGCTCCTGTGCACTGTTTGACACAGCCTTTTGGTGATTCCACCAAAGAGAATGGGTTCCTCAGTCCACTGCTAGAGCAAGCTTTGTATTCCAATCCAGGTACAGCAGGCCTGGCAAATAGCCTCTCAGCTTTTCAGCCAGCTCTTTCAGAACTGATCCTGCCCTCAGAGCGACAGTGACTACTGGAATGAGTTGGCTGGGCTTCTGCCCCTTAGGTCTTCTCTAGTATTTATCAAGGGTTTCTAACATGGGCTGGTGAGATGGCATAGTGGGTAAAGTACTTTGTGCTTACGTTCAAGGACCCCCAAAGTCCGTAAAGCCAGATACAGTAGTGCTCATCTGTCATCCAGTGCTCCAATGCATGGTGGGAGGTGAAACGGGAATCCCAGGAAGTTTAATACCCAGTGAGCCTGATGGGCAGCGGCAACGGCAAGAGCCCAGCCTCAAGTAAGGTGGAAGGCAGGACCCTCACTCAAGGCTGTCTTCTGACCTCCACGTGCACAGCACAACATATGTCCCCCTCAGCATATACACACAAAAGAGAAAAAAAATAAACAAAGATGTTAGCTCATTACCAACAGCTAAGGAAGTCTTTAAGAGACACCTTACAATTTGTCCTCAGTTTGGGGGCTATTTTCAGTGACTAAGTTCCCCAGCATCAGGAATTCCATCTTGCCAGTATTCTCAGTAGAACTCCGGCCACTTTGAGTTCCGGCATTTATCCTTTAACACTCAGTTATGCAGTAGGCAAGAGCTTGTGTCTGCAAGTGACCGGGAGCATGCAGGTGCAAGGTAGAGAAGACGCATGGACACCTGGGATGCTGGAGGGAGCGAACTAGGTTCCAGGGTGACTCTGGACTGTAGCCGACCTCCAGTTGTCTCTATCTTTGCTTCAGAGATTTGCTCAGATTTTAAAAAGAAGCTGTTTTCTTTATACATTAGCAGAAATGCTGTTAATTCTGTGGAGTTGCAAAAGAAATTATGTCTACATTTCTCTGAAAGTTAGGAAAATGTATTTATTCTAAACAGAGAGAGAAACATCAAGCCCTAAAATATATTTCAGGTTTAGATTCATGAACTCAGAAGGTTTGGGGAAATAAGTGGCAATATTTTTGTGAGCTAAAAGTGGCTCCCTGAACTCCCCTCCATTTCCTGACTCATTCATTAAGAACACATCCCTGGCCTTTTGCTGCTTTCCTGCACAGCGACTCCAAATATTGGGAGCATGCACTTCCTCACCCCGGAAATTTATCATCTAGCTAGATCCAGAGAGCGGAAAGCCATCTAAACGGATGAATATGTATAATGCTCTGTAATGACATGCGCATATATTAAAGGTCCAGATCACCTGATATCAAGGAAGATCATTTATGAATCATTATGGCTTGCTGATTGTTAATTTGCCAAAAGCCCTCATGTCAGTTCAGAGGTATTAGCTATATTTGACTTCCTCTGGGAAATTCAAAAGTACCTGTATAATCTAAACTGTTCCACTTATTAATAACCAGTAGGTTCTGGGACATGAACCGCATAAAATAAGACAGGAGAACAAGCACAGAAGCCAGCTGGTTGGGACGACTGAATGGGACCTTGGTAATATTATTTGACCTCCAACCCCTATGTTACTCCTTTATGAAATAAGGCTAACAGCCTAGTCTATAGCATGGCTGTGTGGAGCCGGTGGGCCCATATAGGAAAACACTTAGTATGAGGCCTGGCACACTGTAAACTCCATGTAAATTCTTGCATTTTTTTCAAGGTACAGTCATGGTTAAACATTTACTGGATGAAATGAAATGCTGTGTAAATAGGAAATAGTTGTGAATTATTACCAACAATATAAACAAGGAGAGGGAAAATTCATTTTATTCTCAGTCAAGAGACATTTGCAGTAAATACCCTTTCTGGCCCCATTCAAATATGAGGAACAGAAGCAGTTTGTCCTTCCAAATGACCTTTTGGGTTTTTTTATGCTCACACTTGAAAAGATCAGCTAGTGCCATTTCTTACTGAAGGCAACGTTACTGGAAGAATTTTACTTTCTTAACACGCAGGGACTTGAACCCTTGAATAGGGTCAAATTATATCCACACCATTTCAACTAGCACTAGCTTTTCTACTACCTAGCTCAATCCTCTCCTTACCTCTCTGTCCAAACTAGGACTTTAAATCTTTAAAATTTACTTTGAAAGATGTAGTGATCTTTATTTATGTATATGTATGTGTGCTGTGCCTTTGTGAGTTTATGTGCAGTGTGTATTCAAGTGATGGGGTGGGAAAAGCCAAAGATTGTCTGCAGCTGGAGTTCTAGGTAGTTGTGAACCACACATGGTGCTGGTGCTAGGAACCAAACCCAGGGCCTCTGGACAAATAGTGATTGCTCTTAGCTGCTGAGCCATCTCTCAGTTTTATTTATTTATGATATTGATGATGATGATGATGATGATGCACCTCTGAGTGCAGACATACTCATGTCTGATGTGATGCATGGCACATGTGTGCAAATCAGAGGACAACTTTCAGAGGTCGGTTCTCTCCTTCCGTTGTGGAGTGAGGAGATCAAACTCAGGTCTTCAAGTTTGTACAGGAAGCAATTTTACTCCCTGAGCCATTGCGCTGGTCCCAAACTAGGAATTTTCTTTCTGCCTACATCATATCTCATTGAGATTA
Organism: Bramus lutescens; assembly: GCA_001685075.1. Classification (NCBI taxonomy): domain Eukaryota; kingdom Metazoa; phylum Chordata; class Mammalia; order Rodentia; family Cricetidae; genus Bramus; species Bramus lutescens. Next base: position 67,365 of record LOEQ01005032.1, on the reverse strand, counting down.
TCGACTAAATATTTTAAGTAGCTTGGGCTCATACTTCATAGTCATGTTTAGCAGTGCGTCCTTACTTGGGCATTCTGTCATCTTAAAATATGGATTTCTCTAAAATGGATACATAGACATGCACATAAATGTTCACACAAAGTTAACACCGTTCAGTGGACATGGAGCCCTTCCTCTACCTGCCCCTTTGATGTTGATGTTCCAGAAAGTTCTGCCATCAGTCTTCTTTCTCTGCTTGCAGGATCTTCCTGGGAAATTGCTCAGAAAATGAATCTCCCACACATTTGGATCCATGTCTTAGAACTTACATTAGGCTCCAGACCTATCATTTCAACTTCCCCTTATGCCTCCTGAGTCTGGGTAGCCCAAATGGCCAGGTCTGTTCATGCTTTTCCTCCTTCTGAGTGCTCTAATTGTTCCTTATTTACTCAGTCATTCAAACCCCAAATTATTGGGTTGACTTCCTCATACCTCTTTCTCACTAATGACTTAGTTCGTGACCTTGTCATTTCTCAGCTGGAATCTTTTAAGAATGGCTTTTCTAGCCTTTCCATTTAAATAAAGTGTAGCTAAAGTGGCCAACCACGTCAGTGGGTCTGGTGTCTTCAAAGAAATTGTGTGTGCACACTGGTGTCCTCAAATGTCAACCTGTAGAGTCCTGGGCTCCGCGACGCAGACTGACTGAACTGATTTGGGGTGGAGCTCTGGGATCACCATGTTAAATACACAAGTCCTATTGAAACAGGTGGTCTTGGGCTATATCTAAGGATGTCTCCAGGATAATTCCGTCCCCTTGACAGCTTAGATGGGAATTATTTTCTGGACTTTACCTCTCTAGCTTTATCAGTGTTTACTCTCTCCTTACCTTCCTCGGTCCTGAATTCAAGGTCAGTGACTAGAATGGCATTAGGCTAATGCCCCAGGAATGTTTGCAGTTTGATTCATTCATTTTTACTTTGACTAGATGAAGGAACACTGCTTCCCAAGCTATAACAGACAATAGTATGAAAAGTAACATTTATGACCAGCTCGAGTGATGCCAAATGCTTTTGAGTCTGTGGTTCATATAGATGCTGAAATGCTGTGTGGGTTAGTGAAGGACAATAGATGGGAAGCAAGGTACCTTTCCTGGGTCAACAGGTAGAACAGACCAAGTATACAAAGCTGGCATAGCCCCAGGGACTAGAGATGTGAGAATAGATAAAGGTGGTCAATTCTTTGAGGGAGAGACCTCTCTGAGGGGTATTTACTATACAGAGTACAAAACCTAAGAGAAATAACATCTAGGCACACAATTCCTTTCTAACAGCATGTGGTTGACCTTCTGCTTTAGAAAATATTCCAGGAGTGTTGGAAGAAGATGGCTGTTCCTGCCCCTTACTCCTCAGGGAGAAGGTGTTACTTCCCCAACATTTGTTCCCTGGTCACTCACTGGACAAGCAATGGCATTGGAACTATCCTGACCAGAGCTCTTCACTCAATGCCATCCAGACTCCTTGCAATACAAGGAAGGGGACGCATTTGAACAAAAATTATTCTTAGTAAAATTCATACTGTTGACTGGAGAATAAGACCAGGAAATATAAGTTAAACCTTTCAAAGAATACAAATAATTTTTTAAATTTGTATTATTGTGTATGTGTGCACACATGTGCCATAGTGCAGGTGGGGGTCAGGGAGTACTATGGAACCAATGCTCCCCTTCTCCCTTCGCATGAGTTCTGTGGAATTAGATGAAGGCTATCAGGTAGGATTGAGTGGCAAGAACCTTTGCCTGCTTAGCCATTGTCCTAGCACAAAATGGAATTTTAATAACCCAAATGGGACTGTTACTCAGAGTGGGGTGACCTAGGCAGTTTAATAAAAGTGCTGAGACTTCTCAGCAGTGAATGTCCATCACACTAAGTCTTCCTTTATTAAGAATGGAAGCTGATTTTCTCAGTTCTGGAGGCATAGACATGTACCGGTATGTTCAGGGTATGATGGGAGCCTGGTCTCTGCTTCCAAGATGGCTTATTAGGCCCCATGGGGGAGGAACAATTCATCCATCCATGACTCCTTGTGAGACCTAATCCCAAGATCTAAAAAGCACCATTTCTTGAGACTAGTACATCAGAAACTGAGTTCTGGAGGGGAAACAGTCAAAGTAAAGCATCATTCAAGGCTACTTCTGCTAGGGACTCCATCAGATATGGGTCCAAAAGTGTTTAGCTCTGCCTCATCATCGGTGGAGGCAGATGCTTGCCTCTCTCAATGTCTTAAATAAGACTCAGACCACTTTGTCATCTAAGTGGGTTCCCTTGCAGGAAGCAGTGGGATTCCTTGCCATTAGAAACCAGAGGTGACCACTCTATCTCTTATTTGGCTTCTAGATGTTTGGGGTAGCCACCCAAGGCACTGCAAGCAGGGGTCGACAGACAGGCCCAGAATAGTGGAAAAATCTTGTGCATGACCTTGGCCACATGCCTTCCCTGAACCTTGCTCCACTTGCTTCTGCACTAGCTTCCTCCTTAATGGAATGAAAAGGAACTTATGGATGGAGGAATGCCTGCAAGAAATGGTATGTGAGCAATGTTCAGCAAAGCTACAGGCACATGCCAGTGTCCACCGAGATGAATGAATTGTCGAATGTCTGAGAGGGCTAAAAATGATGGTCTCCCTATACTTTTTGCCCTGAGCTGTGATTCCCATTAGTTTGATCCTCCTGCCTGTAATGTACACCCACTGTGACTTTTGTCCATTTCCAGGGAAAGAGAGGGAACTCTTAAGGGTTTTTTTCCTCTCAGTGCCTCTGCATGGAGAGTGGCTTCCTCATGCCATTCTGTGGGTAATCTCTGTGTGATCCGGGTGCTGTGGGGGAGCACACAGAGTCTCACTAACTATTCATAATGAAGTTCTGCAACTCTGGTGAACTGCCACTGTCCCTGCTAGGAAAAGGATGTGGGAATTCTGGAGCAAAGTCCCTCCCCAGAGAGAACAGGCACAGGGAATGACTAAGCTGTCCCCACGGTGAAAATGCCTCAGGAGCCTGGAATACAGAGGGCCATTGGAGACTTGGATGTCCAGGAGAGCTGTGGAGAGGAAGGTGGATGGCAGAACAAGAAAACCTCTGAGGCAGAAATGGGAGAGATGGGTGCTGAAGAGGCCTCCCATTGTCCTCAGCTGCCCAGACATCATGGATGTGTTATTTGTGAGCTTGGTGATGGAATTGCTGTTAACTATTGTCCCAGCCAGTGTTTGTTGACATCCATCAAGTTCCCAGAACCCCTATTACCACATCACCTCCTCCCCAAGTTGATGCAGGGTACTAGGGCTAGACTCCTATTCCAGAAGGACATTGGAAATTAGGGCAGGGAGATGGCTACCTGGTGACTTTGGAGAGTGTGTGCACCCCTTTGAGAGGAAATCCCAGCACTCCCAAGGGAGGGGCATGCCTATGTGATATGTCTGTTTGCTCTCCAGACCCTTCCATCCTTCTTGCTTTGCTTCCGAAGCCAATGGGGATATCGCCTAATGTCCCTGGAAGAAACTGCAGGCGACCAGGAGCTGGGAGGCAAATGAGTTCATGGAATCTCTTTCTCTGTGGGGCCCTGTGTCCCTCTGGAGAGGCTCTGGGTTCTGGGGGTGGGAAAAGACTTCTTCATTCAAGTTTCTGCATGTCAGGGTTCAGGTCCTTTCCCTAAGTTCCAGAGGCTGCACCCTCCCCATAGCCTCCCATCAGCCCAGCCCAGACTTGTGCAAGCAGCTCTTTTATCAACTGTCCCCATCACCCTGTTGGAAGGCTGTTTCCTTCCAGCATCAGCTAGTAACTTCTGACATCAGCTAGTAACAAGGTGAGCTTCCTCCAGGATTCTCTGGGATGGGACAACTTGGGTTGAGTCCCTCTTTAGAGTATTGACTTTATATTGGGTGACAGTCTTGTCCCAGTAGTTCCCAGCTGTGAGCCTGGGTGCCTCTTGTCATTCTCCAAGTCTCCTTAGGGTTGCTATTTGCAAAGAGAGATACTGGCGCTGCTTGCTTTGTAGCTTCTTATATAGATTAATGGAGGGACAGACACTGGATGCTAGCAAAGACTTGGCTCAGTGACCCTGACTTGTGTCTTCTGTTCCCCTCACCCCACCTCCACTAACTTTCTTCTGCCACCAGGGAGAAGGAGAAGGCTTTCTGTGTGCAGTATTCCTCATAGCCTAGCCCTGTGGATGATAATTAATCATTAACGCAATTGGAAGCTGTGCATCCCACATTGTATAGTTATGAACATAAAAGGATTGTTACCTTTCCTGATGTCCCATGGCTAAAGACCTGCTGATCCCAACCTACTGCCCAACTTCCTTTCCCCAAATTCAGTACTAATGCCTCTTGTTTGATTATTTACTTAGAAATCTAACTTCTTTTTTAACACTTAATTTGTTTAGCTCATGCTCACACGTGCGCGTAGTGTGTGTGGGTGCTGTGCTGTGCCATGGTGCTCATGTGGAAATCAGAGGACAGCTTGCAGGAATCAGTTCCTCCTTCCACCACAAGGGTTTCAGGGGTTACACTCAGGGTGTGAACCTTGGTGGCAGACACCATTACTCAGCATTGCTCAGTGAACTGCCATGAAGGCTCTGGTTTGAGTTTCTCTTGAGGGGACTGGATAATAGTCCAGCCCTATTATTTCAAGCTGGACAGACAGGCCTTTCCCTCCGTGCTATGTCACACTGAATTAGGAACTCAGGGCTTGTGTACTAAAAATAATCATTATCACCTCAGGGCAGCCAGCACTTGACCACCACCTGTTTATACCCTGGCGCTCTCTCTCTCTCTCTCTCTCTCTCTCTGGTATGTATGTGTGTAGGTAGGTATAAATGTTGCGATTTCTCAGGTGCTGTCCACCTGAGACAACATCCCCCAAACCTGTCTGGAACTCACTGATTTGACTAGACTGGTTGGTCAGAGAGCCCCCAGGACCCACCCATCCTCCCCACCGCCCAAGCCGGGATTGCAAGGGAGCAACCTGAGCCTGATAATTTCCCCCAAGGAGTCTAAGATCAAACTAAGAGCCTTGTGTTTGCACAGGGAGCACTTTTGACCGAGCTGTCCTCCCAGCTCCTCTTGTTGTCTGTAAACTTAAGGGACACTCCTAACAAGGAGAACAAGCTACCCTCCCCCTTTATCCTTTTCCGCTGACAGTCTCCCACAGCTGAGCCTTAGATGCGCTCAAGCTCCAGCGATGGGCTTCATAGGACAGAAACTGGTAGAAAAGTAGAGTTGCTGTGATGCTACAGGTAGGCTCTGCTAGGTCAGAGAATACAAGCTGGGTCCTATTTACAATCAAGACTTAAAGGAGTGGGTGTGCCTGGTACCAGCTACCCAGAAAGGAGTCTCCTCAAATCAAGGCTAACAAAGTTCCCAAGCTCACCATGATCTGAAGGCATTTGTTACAAGCCCCAGGGACTGAATACATCAGGGATCAACAGTCCTGACACCAACTTCAAGAGAATGGCTGATCCTCCTCCTCAGAATTCTGAGTGTCTGAAAGAACAGGAAGATCTTAGCTAGAGAAATAGCCAGCATTATAGAGGAGAGGAGGAGTGCTGAAAAGAGCTAAAGGGGGCAGCTGTGCAGACCTGGGGACAGAAGCATGAAGGGGAGCATGTGGTGGGGGACACACATGGGCCATGGGTTCACTTGGGGCAGGCAGTTGCCACCTGCTCTGCATCTGAGACGCCAGCTTTTGTTCAGATCGCCTTCCAGGCAGCAGTCCCTGACTCCCGGAAGTCATTTCCTGAAGTTGATAATGAAGATGACTCACTTGGAACCTTGGTGGCTCTGAGGGGAGGGAGGAGGAGGGTAAGACACAACATGGGGCTTGTCCATTCCGGAACCAGATGCCAGACCAGGCCAGGAGGCAGCAGGGAACCAGGAGCCAGCTTCTGTAAGGCACACGCTCCTCTCAGCACTCACAAAACAGGAAGGTGTGCTGGGGTCTGAGACCACTGAAGTGATGGAGCTGTGTCTCTACTGTCCTTGGTGCTGGGGTCCTGGATCACTGGAGTGACTGAGCTGTGTCTCTACTGTCCTTGGTGCTGGGGTCCGGGACTACTGAAGTGATGGAGTGCCTTCTCTACTGTCCTTGGATCTAATAACCTTGAGAGGCTGCGGCTCTTCCTGTCCCAGTTTGGTTTCCATGGGAACTGGATGGCAATGTGATCACTTTGCTGAGGTGAAATGCCCCAGGATGTCTTAAATACCACCACCAGAGAGGAGACCATCTAAAATATTGTCCTGCAGGGCATTTCCTCAGAGCCCTTCCACTTTCTCTCAAGTTGTAAGAGTCCAGATTTTCTGTCCTCACTTTGATTTAGCCTGTAGGTGGGGCATGTGACATAAGCACTCTCTGTGTTGCTAGAATCTTCACTATTCACCAACTGCCTGGTTCCTGGTGTGTGATAATTGCTTATTGAGCGGATTCATGGGTGAGGATTGGGTTCTGATAAAACATAAGTAATCCGGTGCTCTCTCAATACATCCAGTTAGTAGCATGGAGCTCTTTGTGCTCCAGCCTCTCACTGCATTTGCCATTTGACAAAGTGGCATCATGGCTCAGACCTAAACTGCTCCAGATGTATTTTAATTTAATTTCTCAGAAAATGCAAATGATGCATTTGAGAGTAGACACAGCCAGGCTTGCTGACTGACAGTCACTGAACTTTCTAGACTGGGCCATGGACTGTTGAGCAGGACACTGGACAATGGACAGATTTGGAATAAACAGTTCCTATATCACTCCTGAGATCATGGAGAAACCCCAGACTTTGGTTTCAAATCTTAGCCCTGTTCTTAGGCAGCTTTGAGCATCCATGTGGGCATCAGACCTGTAGAAATCACAAGTCTTAGTGCATAAAGTAGGATGACAATAGATTTTGCCTCTAGGCTGTGCTGTGTGCACTAAATGAGTCAACATACATGAAGGGCTGAGACTGGCTTACCTGTCTACCTTTGACATTCTCATATATTATTCATTATGAAGTATATTCTTCCTATCTCTACATCTGTGAAACTGCAGGACTTTTTATTCCATGTTGTTTATACACAGAATAATGCTGTGCCCCAGCAGACTGTGTTGTAGAGTCACTGAAATCCGTTATGTTGTTATTGTTATCCCCAAAGGCTAGAACAATGTCTGGATAGTAACGGGGACTCCGTGCCTGTCAGAAGGAGGGAATTTTTCCTGCTCCGGTAAGATCCAAAACATGTTCTCTCTGTGTCTGTGACTCCTCAGGCTCCACGCTGTCCTGGTCATCAGTGGGTACTTGGCCATCATTAGACTGTAAACACAACCTAGTGAAAGACCCTGCTGTCAACAGACTGTGATCTTGTTTCTTTGGGCTTCATTGGTGTTTAGGTTTCCTCATTGTGTATTTTCCCAGCCATCTGAATTTTGTCTGAGTATTCATCAGGATTCTGCAGAAAATCAGACCCAGTAGAAGGTGCATATGTAGAAATTGCAGAACTAGCCCAGAAGATTCTGGAAGCTAGTGAGTCCAAACGGTTGGAAGTAGGCTGGCGATCCAGCAAGGAGCTGGTGCTGCAGTTCCAGCCACAGACAGTCTGCTGGAGAGTCCTTCTGGCTCAGGTTAGGTCTTCCCCGGCTAGATGAGGCTCATCTACAAGAGGGAGGGCACTGTGCTTTATCCAGCATTTGCTGACTTAAACATCCACCCCATCCAACAAACCCCTTCACAGACACCAGGTTCTTCTGTGCCTAAACCCTGACCACAGAGCCCAACTTTCTATTACCAGAAAAGTCTGGAATAGTTTTTGATCACATGTCTTCAGCTCCTGTCCCAGACAAGCTGACACAAAAACAGCCATCACAACATCTTAATGAACATTCCCAGAGGGAAGATGTCACCTTAGCTGAAAACCAGCCTTGCCCAGGGAGAATACTCTTGGCATTTGGTAAATGATACTGGTGTCTTCCCCTATCCCCCAGCCATTCTTTACCATAAGTAGTAAAAGGAAGAGAAACAGAGGCCAGAGTTCACATGACTAGTAGAGAGTCCTGGAAAAGCAGTCAGTCAGTGCACAGGTGCACAGTTCACATCTGGGCTCATCCGTCTTTAACTCCTGCCGTTGAGGGATGACAATTGCTGTTGCTGCTTGTGTTTTACCATCATATCTAGCACTTATGCTTACTGTGGTTTAGGCATTGTCCTAAGTATTTTAGAAACATCAGCTCTCTTAGCCAGCTCCACAGCTTATCTCCCCTACCCTGTGCCAATGCTGAGGCAGATGTGATTGGTCATTCGAAGGCGTGAAGTTCCTGTAATCAACCTTGTCTGGGCACAGAACTCCCCAGGAGGGCGCCAAACAGTGCTGTGCTCTCCACCCTCCAATCTTCTTCCCTGATGGTTTTCCTGAGCATGAGATGAATGCTGGCTCTGGTGGACATGCCTGCTCGGCTGTATGGCTCATACTTCATTTGTTCTCAGTGCCTTCTAATGGCTTCTGAGATTAGGGCCTGACTTTGTTGACACAGGTTTGATGAGAGAGGAGGACAGGAAGCAGGCATCCTGGCAACAGCCCAACCTTTACCTGTCTGCCATCCTGAACCCTTGCTTTGTGCCGAGGCTTCTTAGTTGCCCTGAGGTCATCCCTGTCCCACAGGTAAGACGTGTGTGTCTCATTAGCCAGCTGTCTGTCTCTGAGCATATGCCAGGACTAGACTTGCACAGAAGGAAGTGCCACACTGATGATCAGGACAGTTGATGGCGGATGAAGCTCTCGGTAGGTGAACCAGGCCATCGTTTGGTAACAGCGTGTAGTGGAAACGCCAACCTGATGTAGTCAGCTGTGTGTTTGAAAAGCATGTCAGGTTATCTTTTTTGCTGTTGTTATTCTGTTATAAAAACTGACGCTGCCTGAGGTCATGGAAGTTGGGATCAACAAAATCTGCCTTCCCGAGCTGTGGGCACTCGTACTTGGCTCCTGAACAAACTCTCCAAGATAGATTTGTATTTCTTGCATTAACGAGGTGTCGCCACAGGCTCCAAAGAATGGGACCAAGCAGCAATGGACTGAAACTTCCCAAACTGTGAGCTAACACAAGCCGCTTTTCTTCACAAGTTGATTTACTGTGGGTGTTTGTATGGTAACAGAAGGCTTACAGTCACACCAGCTGTTCAGGCACAAATCCAGGAATTCTGTCCTCTCCTCTTCCTCCTTTCCTGTTTGCCAACCCCACCTCTTAGCTTTCTCCTGAACCATCTGCTTCCTCCCATCCTCCCCTGGCCTGAGCTGTGAGCATCCCCTTCCTGGGCTAGCACCTCTGCCCCCTAATTGACTGCTTAGTAGCCATACTGTCCTTCCTTTCGTCACTCTCCACACTTCGACTGAGTGGCCTGTTTCAGGACTGTGAGTCTTATTTAAAGCTGCCAGGAGCCCCGTCTCTGCAGACCTGCTTTGGACGCGGAAGCCCCAGCATTGCCTGGCAGCCCGGAATGCCTCTGGAGACCATCCTGTGTGGCCTCTCTTCTCTTCCTGGTTCTTGGCCAAGCCTGAGCACTTTCTCCTCCCTGGCCTTGGCACAAGCTGCCTCCCGTATCTGAGGCTTTTTTTCTTCCATGCCTCTTTCTCAGTTCCTACCTGATTCTGTCCAGAGCTCACATTCGATGTCATTTCCTTTAAGAACAACTCAGGGAATACTCAGCCTGGCTTAGTCTTGTCCTGTCATGCATTCTCTTCTGCCGCACTGTCTAGAGTGGACCTCAAAATGCTAACTCAGTGCTAATTGCAGAATGACTTTTTGGGTGTTGTCCCAGCTCAGAAGTAAGAATGTCAGCCCTGGTGCTGCCAACACTGTGTCCGAGGCTCGTGTACTCTCTGGGACTTGCTGCTGACAGCATCACCCTGAAGTCCTTAGATCTGATCCTTGCAATCTGTCACAATCTGCTGGGTGGCCTGAATGACCCTCAGCTCTGCTTGGCAGTCTTTTCCCCTCGGCTGAAAGGGGCTCTAGATGGTCCACACCAAGCAGCTAGTGTCAATAATGAGGGTTTGGGGAAATTCACACTTAGTTTTGAAAACTCACGTGACATTTACATTATAGTCTATGATAGCACCTTTTAAAAAATAGAGATGGCATATGTCACCACAAAACTCTAACAGGAAAGTCAGTGCTCACTGCATTGCCCCACTGCTGGGACCTGGCACTGAACACGGACCACGAGAGAGGAAACAGCTGAGATGGATAGGTGGCCCAGAAGTGGTTGCCACCTGTGGCGGATGCCATAGGTGGCCTAGGTCAGTCTCTTTATTCTGCACGATTGCAGTGGCCAGGTATTTCCGTTCTTGGCTGGTTTGTAGTGGTTTGGTTTTGTTTCCAGTTTCTTTTAGAGAGAGTCTTGCTGTGTCATCCAGGTTTCTTTCGCAGTCACAAATTCCAGACTGCCCTACCTTTAAAGGTCATTGGGAGCTTGGGGTCAGGAAGATGGCTCAGTCAGTTAAGTGCTTGCTGTGCAGACATGAGGACTTGACTTCAGATCTCCAGCCCTACATACACAGCAGGACATGGTGACATGGGTCTCTATTCTAGTGTTAGAGAGGTAGAGAGAGGAACGAGGATCCCAGAACTGGTTGAGTCTCATAGAATCAATGAATTCTGGGTTGACTGATAGACCCTGTCTTAAAAAAATAACATAAAAGGAAAACAATAGAAAAAGACAACCAATATCAAACTCTGGCCTCAGCATGCCTGCTCTCTCTCTTTCTCTCTCTCTCTCTTTCTCTCTCTCTCTCTCTCTGTCTCTCTCCCTCTCCCTCCTTCTTCCCCCCTCTCTCTAATGGGATTCTAAAGCCCTCAGGGAAACTGTCAACCTGTATGGGAAACTAATTGATGACAAAGACCCTATTGCCTTTGGTTGGCTAAATCTATTCTCAAATGGATGCTAGATGGGATCCCCAGTGTGTCTAATCTCAATGATTCACAAAAGCTTGAATCGGAAAACAAATGAAGAGGGCCCCAGCAGTCAGACAACATTCTAGCACATGGAAGGCGTGGAGGCATGGCAATGACTGTGGAGTTGCCAGATCTCAGCAGTGGAGAGCCACACACCCAAGCCCACTGACTGTGAACCCAGGGCATGTCTTAGTTAAGGTTTCTGTTGCTGTGAGGAAACACCATGACCAAAATCAACTTTCATTGAAGAAAGGGTTTATTTAATCTTACAGTTTATAATTCATAATCCAGGGAAGTCAGGGCAGGGACTCAAAGTAGGACCCTAGAGGCAATATCTGATGCAGAAGCCATGGAAGAGTGCTGCTCACTGGCTTGCTTCTTGCACCCAGGACCACCAACCTACAGGTGGCACTACCCACTGTGAGCTGGGCCCTCCCACATCCAGTGTCAATCAAGAAAATGTACCTCAGGCTTGCTGACAGGCCAATCAGGTAGGGGCATTTTCTCAGTTGAGGTTCCCTCTTCCCAAATGATTCTAGTTTGTGTCAAGTTAACATAAAAACATCCAGCTCAGGATGTGACTTGAAGCTAGCAGGTCTCTGTGCCGTGTTCAGAAGTCCTTCTCCTGTTGTGCTGAAATGAGGTCAAGATTAGCTTGATTTCTGCTGCCTGAAAGACCAGATGAATGGGCCCATAAGTTCTTCATGCTAAAGTTAATGTGAGACTAGGAGTTAGACAGACTGCCTGGTAGGCAGACAGACAGGGAGAGGAGCCAGGGTCAGGTAACAATGCTGGCAAGCTTCCAAGGTGGCCTGCTTCTTCTGTGCCTTCTTGACTTGAGACAAAAGCCAGGCAGCATGAAGCAAAGGCCTTGTAGGCTTTTGCCTCTCACCCACAGCCACCCTGCTGATGGACTGGCCCAACAAGTTCAAGGCCAAGATTAAAATGTGTCACACACAGTTGCCAACCAATCAATCATCCTGTCATTCTTAAATTGACCAACCTTAAATTAGTGAAGGAAACTTCTTCAGAGACTTAAACAAACAAACTAACAAACCCTAAAGCCAACCTTCAAAAAGAGAACGGGATTTTCAGTTTTCTGAGTCTCTGCTCCGCTTTGCAGAAGGTCCTTTTACTTTGTGTGTCTGCTGCATATGTATTTCCTCACTCCCCCCCAAAAAAACACCACCTTTCAACTGTTAATCCTGTCTGCAGTGCTCAAGGTGTTTCTGCTACCACTGTTGCGCTGCAGTTTTTCTGCCTTTTTCTTCTTTAACGGGCAGAGAAAATGAACCTGATAAGACCCCTAGACTGTGTCATAAGCACCTTGATAGGAAAAGCTAGCACCCCAAAGCATGGAATGATTTATCAGTTGAATCCTCCAGGAAGAGTATACCCAAGCCCACATGGGCATAGTGGACATGTGCCAAGGAGAACGCCTGTGAATGCCGTGCTCAGCTAAGCAAAAGTGGGTGGAGAGTTAGTTACTCAGGTCACTGTTGAAGTCAGCTGTGTATGGGAGGTGAGGGAGGAGGACGAAGGGCCAGACCAGATCATCCTCAGATGGTAGGGGTCTCAGATAACTCTCAGTGAGACAAGTGGAGATCTCTAGTTCAAGACCGTTCATAGAGGAGCCCACCGTGTCCAGTCACTGGCTGGTGCTGTCAAGAAAGCGAGCAAATTTGGGCTGAAAGTGTCTGTATCTGGAGGCTGTGAGCTAACTTCATTTCTTGGCAATACTGGTGTCTTGGAAGGAGAGCATAGCCCCAGTTTTCAAAGGGATTAAATACACCGCAGTAGGTCACCTGGCTCCAGACCTGTGTGGCCTTGGGAAACTGATGCTGTCAGACGGCCCAACGGGGCTGGCCACTTGTTTATAACAGATGTGAAAGTGTGCTTGAAATCTCGGCTCTGTCTGGGATAGTGCCAAAACACAATAATCAAGAATCTTGACACCCCTCCCCCAAAGACAGGGTCTCCATATATAGCTCTGGCTGTCCTGGAATTAACTCTGTAGGTCAGGCTGGTCTCGAACTCAGAGAGATAGATATGCCTGTCTCTGCCTCTCAAAATCTGGGTTTAAAGACATGCACCATTACAGCCAGCTAAGAATCTTGACTCTGTTTTGGTGATAAGAACGCAGGGGCTCATATCAGTCCTCCATGGGTGGGATCTTCAAGACCAGGTTCGACGCCTTTATTCGGTGTGTGCTTCAAGTGACTCTCATGTTTCAGGATATTTGATGGTGCTGTAAAACCTTAGACTGTGTTAATAAAATCAGCCTTGGGTCAGTGGGCGGAGCCAGCAACTAGTTGGCAGGGATTAGCCTTGGAGTGCAGAGGAGCCAGGAAGACTGATAGAAATACACACAGGAAAGAATAGGAATGGACTTAGAGTTTCTCTGTCTTTTTGGTTTAGGACACCTGGAGAGGTGCTTCTCTTGATGCTTCTCTGACCAAAACTGAAGGTCAGCTGGTTGCTTTTCAGTATCTCTGAGCTAGCAGGTTTACACCCCAACATCCAACTCCAAAGTCTTTATTGGTAAATAGAATGAAAGATTTAGTTAAAAACTACATTTGGTGGCAGTGGCAGAGCCAGTGCTTGCTGGACTGGAAACCCCACCAGACTGTGGCCTGAGAAGCGGGGCACTGACTGCAGGTTCTGGGGCTGGAGAAGGTAATTAAAACATCAGTAGATTCAGGTGCAGCCACTAAGTCAACAGAAAAACAATACCCTCATGCGTCCAGAATATGGTTATAGCTATATAAAGAGGCTCAGAAGGTCAGACTAAAGGGCTATTAATGGATTATCTAGTAACATCCTCCAGTTTTCAGAGCAAAGGAGCTGGGTGCTTGAGGTGTAATGGGATCCCTCCACACTGATTTTTCTCATCACCAGATCTTTGCTTTGAATCTGAAGTGTTCCCAGAAAACTCAAGGATCAGAACACTTGATGCCCAGCCAGTGGTAATATTTTGGGAGATGGTGAAAATGTTGGAACGTGGACCCCAGCTGACAGACATAAGCCACTAGAAGCAAGCCTTGAGGATTTATATCCAGCCCCACTTCCAGCTTGCTTTCTGCTTCATGATCTGCTGAGATGTGAGGAGTAGAAGCTGCTGGCTCCTGCCACTCCAGGTAGTCACCTACCATGCCCTTTCCAATGCAGTGGGCCATATTCCCTGAATACACGAGCCGAAAGAAAACTTGTTCCCTTAAGTTGCTCCTGTTGGGCATTTTGTTGCAGTGATGAGGGACTTAACCAGTACTCCCCCTCAAAGGAACCTTTTCATCAGCACGCTTGGGTACAGCTTTTCCTATCACTTCCCCATCATTGGGACAGCAAATAACGTCAACTACCATGACTATTCCCACCAAGCCTGTGGGCTGAAGTGAGTAGGCCCCAGATTTAGTGAAAATACAGCATACCTAACTCCATTTGAATTTCAGACACGAAAAAACAAAAACAGAAAACATCTTAGTGTAAGTACATTGCAAACATTACATGGATGTACTCACATTATACAATTACTTATTACTTACCTGAAACTTAAATTAACCAGGAATCCTATATTTTTACTTGCTAAATCTGTAGTTAATACTCTGCCCCCCGCCCCAAGGAAGTGTTTGGCCTTCTCCTTACTGTGCTGGTCTTGAGACTTGGAAAAAGTCTCAGTCAACTTGGAATAATCTTGTAGATACTGTAGACTGGGCAACTTAAGCAATAATTTGTTTCTCATAGTTTTGAGAGCCAGGAGGTTCAAGGTCAAGCTGCCAGCGGATCTTGTGTGTGATTAGGACCAGGCCCTAGTTTGTAGATGGCATTTTTTAAAAACGTCCTTATGGAGTAGGGGGAATGGAGCTTCTACCTGTCATTTTTTATAAGGATGCTAATCTCAATGTGAGGAGTTCACCTCATGCTGTCATGAGACACTGCCCCCAACGCCCTCATCTCCAAACACTGCCAACATTAGCATCAGCTGTGCACTGGTGTGTGTGCGTGTGCACGCATGCATGTGTGTAACGTCATCTGCTGTACATCAGAAGGCAGAACCAAATAACGAAACATGAAACTGGAAGGGGAGAAAATGAAATATTACAGGGAAGCAAACACCATGAAGAAGCCCAGCAGAAAGGCTAAAACGGGGTCTAGAGCCAACAGCCTCTCTTGCTTACTGCTGTCGTTCTGGCATGGGCAGGGTGGGGAGGAGAAGGAACTGCATGTATTGGGAGCGACTTGTCTAGATAGTCAATCCCAAACCTCATATCCACACACAGTCTAGCTTACCCTCTTCCCGCACAGAGCTGTGCTGGACTGCTGGCTTTCTGCACAATGGGTTCTGCAAGGAAGCTCTAACCCCTGCTGTGCAGTGTACGTGTCTGCAGGACTAGCAGCAGTCTGAGGCTGAGGTCATCTGGTTCAATAACCATGGCAAACAATTTTCTGGGGGCTAATCTGCTGTAGATTAATTTATTATAACCTTCTATTGTGGCTGATGTCTATGTGGCTCCCTTATATCTGAAAAATGTGTTTAGCATGCAAAATAGCCCTCTAATTTGTGAGTGAATGGTTCCATTGGCTGCCCACGTGAGGATCCAGAGCCTTTTCTTTTCAAGCAGAAATGTTTTTGTTGAGGAGGGGTGATATGCCAGCATGCATGTGGGGACCAGAAGGCAACCTGTGGAAGTTGGTTCTCCCCTTCTACCATGCGGGCCCAAGTGGTTGAACTCAGGTCTCAGGCTTGATGGCAAGTGCCTTTACCCACTGAGCTGTCTCACAGCCCCAGAGTCCTTTCCAAAGGCCTCTGTTGGACCTGTTACCATGAAATCAGAAAACCTCCACGGTTCTCACAAATTGCAGGGGAAGATTGAGGGGAGGGGTTGCTGCTTCCCTTCCATAAGGATCCTCATCTGTCGCGGGTGAAATAGTAACAAGAGCTGATAGTTAGGCACAGCGTATTCGAAGCAAGATGGGTTTTAGTTAATGCCTTCCATTCTCCCTTGAACCAAGGACATGGCGTGACACTGGACATGGAACTAACCACAACATGGTACATGCTTAGTAACTAACCACAGCGTGAGTGAGTGCTGAAAGGCTAGCAATAATGAAAGGTTTAAATAGGAAATGCCATCCTCTTCACCTTGCTATTAATAAAGGGTTTGTTTGGATCCCGGCTAGTAGCATATTTTGGAGGGTTCTGGGTATTTTAGAAGAAAGGGCCTAGCTGAAAACTGCTGGTCACTAGGGGATTGTCCTTGGGGCATGTATCTTGTTTTAAGCTTTTTTTCTTTCTCTCTTTCTCCCCCC
>LOEQ01005032.1:38050-51092 GCA_001685075.1 Bramus lutescens | reverse complement strand
AGAAAGTCTGAAAAATACAGCCAGGGAGAGTGTAAAGAAAGAAGCAGAGCCACAGGGCCTCTCTCAGGGGCACATGGAGCTGCTACCAACAATGGAAAGACGTCTGACTCTGGACCCAAGATGTTCTTGAAAGGCCAGCATTCTGAGATAAATGCCGTCCGTCATGGTGAAGCAAAAGAGGAGGAGACAAGGGAAGAGAGGATGAGGGAGAACAGACAGGAAAGAATTAACATCCTTAGTTGCTGCCTAGTAATGAAGGTGGACAGACATGCTGTCCCTTTATGTCCACCACCCCTAAGGGAAAGAGAGCAAAGCTTATATTTTACAAATCATCAGAAGAGACCCTTCCTTCCCAAGAGGCTCCATTAGTTAGTTCTCCGGCATCCCACGGGGTATCCCTCACTGGTCCATGGTAGAGAAAGACACTCAGAAGCCAAATCCAGGCCTGCAGGCCTGAAAGGGTTTTCTCCTTCTGAGACAGAGTGGACACGACCACCAGGGGAGTAGTGTGCAGCTAGGCAAGCCATGCTGACGCTAGTGCGGGGCGCTGGTGCCTGTATGTGGGGTTCTATTTATACCTCGCTTGGGAAATTGATGAGCAAGGCAAGGGTGATTGCAATCATCTCAAAGGGCAGTAAGGGGAAGTAGCGATAGAATTGTGAAGTCAAGGCTGCTGCCTGCTGCGAGCCTGGGAGGAGATTTGCCCTCTATGGTGTGGGGGTGAGAATGCTGCCGACTGTTGACACCTCTGTGAAGGCCGTTTGAATGTTTTATTACTGAACCTTGAGCACAACTGCCTTAGCTTTCCCAAGAAGGGAAAGGACAGAGTAGTGCCAGGCTCTGAGGACAGGAAGAACGTGCTCATGAGACACAGCTTACTCTTTAGAAGATGAAATTAGTAAAATGGAACATTTGGGACATCAGCTATAACCAAAAGTGCTTCTATATACCCTTCCGGGCATAGTCAATATAAATTAAAGGGCTAGGGCAGATCTGGGGCAGTGATGTAGGAATCCAATTTTATACCAGCTCTTACTATTCAAGGTTTTCTTCCTGTGGTTAGTGTCTTAAATTTTCCTCTAAGATATCATATTGCAAAGGAACTGGTCACTTCCTTGGTGCACCCTCTGCCCAACAGTGCTTTCTGAGGATTCCACTGTTTTTTCTCTAGATGAAATGGCAATGCTAATCTGCAAGAAGAATATGGAAATGTACTCTTTTAAGCTAGCGGCATGTCAGATTCACAATAGAAGCCAAAGTGGTGACAGGGAGTTAAAGGGGATGCTTCGGAAATGAGAATAAGGCTTTCAAATGGGCAGTGCAGATGGAAAGGAGCAGCGAAGCTACCGTGTAAAAAGAGCTAATTAGGCGAAGTCAGAACAGCTCGGATGTGACTTGCAGAGAAAACAAGGCTATATGCAGAAGGGAAGAGTGGGCGTCAGAGGGGAGCCCATGAGCAAGATGTGCCTGGGAAAGGGGAACTGAATGGGAGCTTCCAAAGGCGGTGGTCTGCTTAGGAGAGCAGAGCTACCTTAAGTCACTTGCCCCTGGACGCTTACTCCTGACCATACTTCTGAGGGCTCCCTGCCCAGTTCCATTTGGAATCCCAGAGGGCTTAGCAGCAGCAGTTCTCTCGGTGGAATCTCAAGGGTCTTTCCATCTGCACACCTTGGAGAGTTCTAGAAGGTGATGTGCGGTATGGCGGATTCCTCTTCTCCTTACTCCACAGCCCCATTTTCTCTCCAGCTGGTGTCATGCCTGCAGGAGCTCTGTTAGGGCCATGACTCAGCCAGCTAGGGGCATCTATTTTCTTCTAGGATAATCTTCTCTGGGGATTCGATTTCAATCCCACTTCTAACCTAATGACTCCCAATCCCAGGACTCTCATCCGTGCAGATATAGATGGATGTTTGCAAATACCTGCTTCTGAGTGTTTGATTCGAGACTAAACTCATGCTCCCCTACCTCAAAGGAGATTCTATTCCAGGGCAGATAAACCAGGTAATCTGGGAGCCTAGGTGTATGGGTGGTCACCATTGCTCTCAACCCTGTACCTGACCATTCTGCAAATTAGTCTTTATATACTTTCTTCTTTTTTCTTTTTCTTTATTTTTTTTGTTTTTTTTGGGGGGGGGTTGTTTGTTTTTTTTCGAGACAGGGTTTATCTGTAGCTTTGGATCCTGTCCTGGAACTAGCTCTTTTAGACCAGGCTGGCCTCAAACTCACAGAGATCCGCCTACCTCTGCCTCCCGAGTGCTGGGATTAAAGGCGTGCGCCATCACCGCCAGGCTCATACACTTTCTACAGTCATCTTACATCTGCTTGGCTCTGATGCCATCTTAGTTCAGCTCACCATCACTGTTCGCCATTCCAGCCCATCTCCATGCTTAAGCAGGCTTTTCACGGGAAACCCTTGATCTCTCAGAGGAGTCCATTGCTCTGAAGGTGACGATCAAAATCTGTTCCTAGTGACCAAGGCTATTGTCTTCCAACTGCTCTGAGCACTTTCCCTTTAGTCCCACTGGGTGCTCCAGCCACCCCTTCCTGTGTCTTGATCACCTAAACAAGGAATGTCTTTTTCTAGGTTCTCCTCTGTACATCACCCCCAGCCTTGCTCATCCTCCAGATTTCAGTTCAAACACTGCTTCTGTGGCTTAGGTAAGACCACTGCTTACCTAAGGTAAGCATTCATTGCCACAGGGCTGTGTGTATGTGTGTGTGTGTGTGTGTGTGTGTGTGTGTGTGTGCACTACTACACACTTCGTATTTTCATTGCCATAGGGCTGTGTGTGTGTGTGCGTGTGTGTGTGCACTGCTACACACTTCATATTTTCATTGCCACAGAGTTGTATGTGTAGGTATGCACTCATTGGATGGGCCACAGGAGGCCCTAACTCTGATAAGCACATTGGCTTTACCCCTGACTCCTCTATGGGGCTTTCAGGTTTCTTAGAATCCTGGCTAGATCTCCCATCCTGATTGCAGAGCTTGGTCCACATGTCCTTACTTCCTGGCCTTGGTACATTATCTCCTGCTTCTGGAACATAGTGGTGGTACATGTAGGAAAGCTGAAGGCGTGAGAATTCAGAGGCCCTCTGGACATTTACTGAACTGAGCCCTCTGCTTTCTTCTCTCTCTCTCTCTCTCTCTCTCTCTCTCTCGCCTCTGCCTCCCTCCCTCCCTTTTGATGTATGCTTGGAATTAGGCCCAGATCCTTGCATGATATCTTCCACTGAGATATATCCCAGCCTGGACTTCCATTTCCTTCACCATAAGACTGGTGTTGTATACCTAGCAAAGACCTCCTGGGACCAGAGAGAATGACCAGAATGAACAGCAGCTGGATTGATGCCCAGGTTTTCCTGCTGTGGGGGTTCTGAGAGACATACAGACAGGAGCATCCTTATATGCACAGAGAGGCAGTTAGGAGCCCCCAAAGATAGGGTGTATTAATGGGGAGAATTCTAGCCTGAAGAGGAAGGAGGGGAAGACCCTGCCAGGGCAACACTGCTCGCTGCATGGCTCTTCTTGCCCTCGAGAGCACAGTCAATCTGAGGATCACGCTTCCCTCTTTTCCACTTGTCTCCACGGACCAGACCCAGTGAGCTCCACTCTGCAAGGACAGCAGATGGTAGGTGAATCCCGGAATGGCTGCTGCAGTGGCTCACTTCTCAGGGTAGCAGCCCAGCTAGGAGAGCCTGGGAATTTCAGATCACAAGGGGCTGGCTGCCATCTCTTCTGTCAATGTGTTTATTTCAGAGGTGATTCAGAATGTGACAGCAGCAGTCAGCAAGTGCACACAGAGGGATCCTCAAGGCACAGACACATGTACCAGCTACTTTCTTCCAACAGCAGCCTCACCCCGAATGACTGTGGTTCTCTGTGCTTACACTTCTACTGTTTAAGGAGGATGAAGTTCAGTGTGCTGGCTAACACATTGAGTTCTCACCAATTCCTCCCCTGTGGTTTAGAACGCTTACCTCTAGCACACGGAAGTCAAGGTTATTTGAATAGCTCCTTTTGAATAAAAGCAAATAGTCCCCTAGAGGGAAAAAAATCTCAGCCAAGGTTTCTATTTCCAAAACTCTTCCCTAGACATCTGTTTACCACAAAAAGGTTATCTTGTTGCGGGGCTCTGCTAGGGTCTAAAAAGTCACCTGTTATGTGTACCTAGGGTAGATTTTCCGGGGGGTCTGCTACTAGATTCATGTATCTACTGGTCTTTCCTTAATTCATAGCCCTTTTGGGGATTCCTTTTCTGATAACATTGCTTTAGACATCTGCACAGGTTTCATGGTTGTGCCCACAGGCAGGGGCATGCTCAGTGAGAAGCTGTTGGCCTCCCAGCAGCTCCCTGGCTCATGCCTGTGTCTCTGTTTTCTACCACTCTCAGGCAGTTTCCACCCTCAGTGTAGCTCAGTGGCACCAGGGTCTCTTACTGACGGCTGGTTGCTGATGGGAGGAGTCTGTGTGGCTGCTGTCTGCCAGCGCATCTCTTGGTTTCCTTCTCTCTCCTTAGCCTGGGGGTAGGCACTAGGTGAGACGTGGGATGTCCGACACACAGTAACTGCACTGTCCCAGCTGGGGCTTCTCCTGCCACCCCTCAAGATGAATCAGTGTCCTGGCTCACTGTGTCATCTTTACATGGGAATCTGAGTGAGGAACGTCTAGTTAGCCACCGTGCCTGTGAGAGATTTTGACATTGCCAGTTGATGACCAGAACAGGGGCCCACCTCCTGTCAACTCCATTGCCAAGGACATGCTCAGGGGAGCTCGGGTCTCCCATGAGGACTCGCTGGCTCTCCTCGACTACGGCAGCCTCCTTGTCTTTCCCCAGGGTTCTCTGATTACAGTCATTACTTATGCCTTGCCTGAAGACTGACAGCCCACGGACCCCCTAAAGTGGGTATTTTCAAAGTTAGTCAAAGGAAAAATATACTTTGAAGTCACTCATGACTTAAGATGTGTTCCGATTATCTAACATTAAATAAAAGGTAAAAGTTATGTGTGGACGGACAAGCTGTGTGACTCCCTGGCAATCTATCTTGGCTGTCATCTTGATGGGTGTTTTCCCTGTGAACCCTGTTACTGAGCCAGTGGTCTCTCTAGGCCTGACCCTCCCATCCCAATACCGGCCTAAATGACAAATGACAGTAATTGCAGGTTTAGATGAACAAAAACAGGAGCGAGTTTGCTCCAAGTGGAAATGCACCTGAATTCCGACAATTTAGGATTGACGTATTTTAAATGAGAAAGAGCTATCTAAGGTCAAGCTGCTTTGTTGGGTGAACCTTTAGCAGGGTAGCGATATTATTTTTCATAAGATTGAAATCCTACACTCAGAAGGGCAAATTGACCCAACAGTTTAGGCTACTGATAGAGAACCCAAGCCCAGCAGTTAAATCGACCCTCAGGGAAAGCCATCTTTCCCCCAAAGAATCTTTTTCCAAGGCTTAGTTGTTCTCTGGGCCTCAGAGAACGGTGTTGCCTGGCCTGATTATCCTGCTGCAGGATGAAGGGAGTGCTGCCCTACAGCACAGCACCGGCATCTGCAAGCACCACTGTTTGTGTCTGCAGCCTGGGGAGCTGATCCCTAAGGGTGTTTCTGCAGGATGATGCCCCCACCCCCCTGCTGTGGCTGTGTTTGCTGGAGGGGTGCCATGCCTCTCATTGTGGTAACAAAGAGCTGCAGATACCTTCACCGTAGCATTTGGAGAACCAAGTCCAGGAATCCAGGAGGGGTGTCTAACCACAGACCCACATGTGATCGGTGCAAAGGTATGTTTGAGAAGTCAGTGTGAAACCTTTGCTCTTTGTCAACCCCAGGGTGAGCTGTGTCTGCTTCTGTGGCCCTTGCTCAGACGAGTCACATAGCTGAAGTCAGCTGGAAGGCAGGCCATAGGGTAAGGGGTGTGAATGAAGGTTCCCAGTTGCTACGGATAACAAGCAGGGACATGTTTCCCAGATAGACGGGGACTCTTCCCCATCAGTGCTAACAGCTCTAGCTGTGATCTCAAAGCAGCCCAAGCAAAATGAAGCAAGTGGGTTCCTTGATTGTAAACAAGGTCAGTGGGAGCCGGAGCCATATCTGAAGCAGAGAGCCTGGGAATAGGATCTTGGGGTCAACTTAGCAGAACTTAGCAGGTGCCAGATTGGTGGGAAGGAAGAGAACTGGCAGGAACTTCTTTGGGAAATTTCTGCCAGCCCGTGGAGCAAGAGATTTCTCCAGAGACAAAAGACGTGGTAGTGAAAGCAGGAAGTTGGCTTCCTGCACTCAAGGAGCAGAGATCTCTGGGAATTTTTGTTGACCTCTTCTTCAGCCCTGCATCAGTTCTTTGTGGGCCATCAGGGATGGAACGAGCTCAGAGTCATACTAAAGGACCATGACTAACATGGTTCATTCATATGCAGGAATCGTGGCCCATTGAGATGTTGGCCAGCATCAGACCTGGCCTTAAATAATAAAGCCATGTTTTAAATTTATTAGTCAAGAACTTCCAGAAAATGATTGGAAGAATTTGAAGAACTTTAGTGAAATCAGCTGTCCATGGAGATGTGAAGGGCCATCCCCCACATTTAGGTCACCATGATAGAAACCTGAATTCCAGCATGTATCGGCTCTGGCTTTAGGGGATCTTAAAGAGTGTACCCACTCTTTGATAGCTTCTACAGCGTCTCATTGGCACACTAGTACCCTGACTCCCCCAAACCACTGGTCTCCCCTGGCTGGTTGGGGGGATGTTTCAGAAACACAAATAGGGCAAGCGTGCAGCAGGAACCAGCCCATGGCCGAGCCATCACTCCCTGCTGCTTCTCATCCTTATCTCTCTGCCTCACTATGGGTCCTGACCAAGACAAGGTTCAAGGCCTACCAAGGAGTGAAACTAGTCCTGCCCATTAAGGCCTGGGGTCTGGAAAGCCAGGCCAAGTGCCTGTCTCTTATGACAGTTGCTATCTCTCCTTCCCAGACATCTAATCTTAGCAGCAGGCTCCGTCCTTAGACTCCTGATGCAGCTTACCTACTGGGTGCTGTGGACCTGCTGGGTTTCTCTCCTGAGTGGGAATGGTAGCTCATTCCCCATTCCCTGCTAGACCTGCTTCACTATAGAAAGATGCTTGAAACCGTAACTGGCACCTTATCACTGTGGGACCTCAGCACCACACACACACATACACACACACACACACACGAGCACGCACACATACCCCACGCTATACATACCACACTCTCACGGACATGCATACTAAACCCTCCACATCTCAACATCACACCATCCCCACACTATAACACAGACACACATATCACCATATACATACTACACACAGATGTGCACACAAAACACACACACACCATCACTACCACCATATACATGACACACATACACATAAACACATACCACAAGTCACATACCACACACATATACACAAATGCACACACCACTCAGGGCCTAGACCATCTCTCAAGATTTAGTCCAGGTGCCAAATAAGGGATCCCTGTTGCCTGTGTGGGCAGTTTACAAGTGTAACTATTCCTCCAAGGCCACTTTTGCTCACCAGCCCAGGGCCCTGGGAACTAAGTCTGAGGTCCAGAAGCCATTCTGTTGACTGCCTTAGCTTCTTCCTGCAGATCCCAGGCCAAGTGCTCCAGGGCGTGGCAGGGAAGTGCTTCCGTTTTCAAAGCTGGTTGAGAACTCTGAATACTGGGGTAGAGGTGTGGGGGAGCATGTCAGCATCTTTCCAAGACCAGGCCCAGCTTCTCTTTTTCAACTTACGATCCTTTGAGCTGACCACCAGCCCTCCAGACTGGAAGAGTCTCCGAGGCTGTTGACCTCACGGCTCTTCTCCACCCTTTGGCTTTCCTTTCCCTATTTCTTCTACCAACTCTCTCACCTCCTGCTCTCGGGTCCTGCCTTCCAGGTGCCAGCACCGTGTTGGAGCTGTTCTGTATGAGGGCGATCCGGAGGCGATCACTACCAGCCTCAGACACTGGTCCACCCTTGGCCACCTGTCACTTCTGTTCACATTCCACTTTTCTCCTAGAGCCCCCATGCAACAACTGAGGCAGATGTTTTCTTGTTTGCTAGTGTGTCTGTTGCTTTTTTGAGATGGGCCTATACAGCCCTTGCTGGCCTCAGACTCCCCCTTACGCCTGAGCCTGCCAAGGGTTAGCATTACAACCATGCATCAGTACACGAGGCTCCAGATGCCTATATGAAAATTGTCCTTGCTCCCCTTTCCTCGCTGCCTTCCCCATGTTAGTACCCATTAGTTCATCTGGCGCTCTGGAATTCACATGTTCAGGACCATAGTACAGGTTCTTTGAAGTTCTCGGACCAAAAAGTCCTACAAAAAGCACAACTGCTGGGTTCTCCTTGAAGTGCAAGGCACAGTATGACTAGGAGTAACAGGCAGTTGTGAGGACAACATTGTGTGTGCTCCTAGGGACTCAGTGTCCCAGGGTCGCTCGAATGAACTCGATTACCCTGTAAGCCATAGTGTTCACACAACATAGAAGAAAAAACATACACGCTGTAGGGAGTAACGGGTGAGAAAGGAGCCTTGCAAAGAAGTTATTAGTAAGTGGTTTTGGCCTCAGACTCAAAGGCATTGTCCCTGACTTGGGTAGCTTTAGCCTGGGAGCTCTCTGTGAACTCATCCCCAGCTGTGGGTGAGCATCCCTGGACAGAATTGCCCTCCCTCAATCCACAGGCCTCAATGGTAAGAGTCAGGGGTGATCCTGTCGGTCCCTAGAGGAGACCAAATCAGGGAAGGAAATGAACAGGTGACAATAATCAGAGAGAGAGCAGAGGACACCCTAGAACTCGTTCTGGGAACCCCGCCCCGGCTACAGCCTTCGCTAATGCTCTCATTCGCTGAGGCCTAGAAAGCACTACCCGAGAGGCCGCTCGCTCAGAGGCCCTGAAGAGATCTGAGGGCTCAAAACTCTGTTCCTCTCTCTAGAGCTCCCATGCTCCTGGGGCCCTGCAAAGCTTGTTCAACTAATTGGCCTCTCTGGCCTCCCAGGCTCCTTGGTGTCTGGCAAGAAGAGGCTCTGGATAGAGCACAGACTTCACATTGAGCCCCTGGTTGCCTGGGACACACTCAGTCCATTGGGCTCATCCTCTCCATCCTGCTCAGCCTCGGCATCTCTCCCAGCCTCAGCACACCCCCCAAGCAAGGGAGGGCTGGGAAGGTACTGGAGGAGCCGACCATTCTGCTTCATTTCTGCCAGCTCCTTGGCACAGCAGCTGGGTGTGTTGGTCTCATAGGTGTCATGGAAGGTGTTGTAGTCCACCTCATAAAAGCCTTTCTCCAAGGTGAGGACAGGAGTGAATCGGTGACCCCAGAGCACCTCGGTATCCATGTAGGAGCTTCGTGCTTGGCAAGTCATGCCTGGGGAGACAGAAGCCACATTAAGATGCATCCATTTGTTGATCCATGCATCCATCATCCACCCCCTTCATATCCATCTCTCCAACCATCATCCATCATCCTCCATTCATGTAACTATCCATTCATTGTCTATCTATCCACTCAATCAAAGCCATCCCCAGCTATTAAATTATTTATCCATCTGTGGTGGATTAGAATGAGAATGGCCCCCATACACTCATGTATTTGAATGTTTGGTTGCTGGTTAGTAGACTATTTAGGAAGGACTGGGAGGTGTGGCTTTGTTGGAGGGTTGTGTTTCTGGGGCTTGGAATTGAGGTTTCAAAAGCCCGTGTCAGGCCCAGACTCAGGCCCAGTCTCTCTCTCTCTCTCTCTCTCTCTCTCTCTCTCTGTGTGTGTGTGTGTGTATGTGTGTCTTTCTGTCCCTCTCTCTCTGTCTCACTTTCACTCTCTCTCTTTCTGCCTGCTGCCTGTGGATAAGTTGTAAGTTCTCAGCTACTGCTCCAATACCATGACTGCCTGCTGGCCTGCCTGCCTGCCACCATGCTTCCTGCCATGATGAATATGGACCAACCCTCTGAAACTGTAAGCAAGCAATACTATTAAATGTTTTCTTTTATGAGTTGCCTTGGTCATGGTGTTTCTTCACGGCAATAGAGAAGTAACTAAGACACCATCCATTCATCCAATCATCCAGCTTTTCATCCAATCATCCACCTATCCAACCATCCATTTATCCAATCATCTGTCTATCCAGCCATCCGTTCCTCCAATCATCCACCTATCCAACCATCCATTTATCTAATCATCCATCTATTCAGCCATTCATTCCTCCAATGTAGGTGGATAGGTTGGTAGGTAAGTAGGTTAGTTCCATCTATCCAGCCATTCATTCCTCCAGTCATCCACCTATCCAACCATCCATTCCTCCAATCATCCATCTATCCAGCCATTCATTCCTCCAATCATCCATCTATCCAGCCATTCATTCCTCCAATCATCCACCTATCCAACCATCCATTCATCCAATCATCCATCTATCCAGCCATCCATTCCACCCATCATTTTTCAAGCACCTCTTGAGTATCTACTTTGTGCCCAGGATCTAGAAGGTGAGGCTCAATATGAGGTGGTCCTTGTGATGGAGGAGCTCAAACTATGGTGAGGGGAGAAAATGACAAATGGACTTGCAAGATTCTGGAACACATTTCTAGATGCTAAAGGGGGAAATGAAATAGTTGGAGACAAGGACACATTTCTGAAAGCAGTATTTAGGATTAGAGGAGACTGACTGGAAAGGAGGCAGGACAAAGGTTTAAACAAGGAAAGTTCAGAGTGAGAGACCGGAGAGCTGCTGACAGGCATTCAGAACATAGGGAAATAGTTTGGAGTGGACATACAAACAGAAGCCTGCACACTCATAAACACATACATGTACGTGTATCCATACACAAACATGCATGTGTGCACAGTAAGGGAAAGCAAGCTAACACCCAGCCTGGCTTCTGATTTGAGGATGCTCTGATGTCTCTGGTGTCTCTCTCTGCAGCTCTGTCATGGCTGTGTTATTTTTAGGTGTTGCTTCCTCTCCAGAGAGGGAGGGCAGTTTTGTTTATGAATGAGGAAACCTCTGTGCTTAGGGTCACAGAAAAGCAAATTTTTATTTAATCTCTGCCCAAGGAAGAGCTGGCTTGTGCTCTTTGGACACTGAAGAGGAGTCTTCTCCAGTTCCTACTGTGGGCCTTCTCTGGCGGAGGGGTCATAGGCCAAAAGCTGCTTCTCATTATCTGTGCCTGGGCTTCCCAAAGCATCCTATACATGGTGGGCTTATAGCCCACTCCTTGATTTCAGGGTGATGCCTGCCCCAGCCAGGCCTCTCCAATCAGGGTGTATACCAGTCAGCCCAGTAGAAGTAGAGACACCCAAGCTGGATACCAAGCAGTCTAGCCCAAGGCCCAGTGCCTGCAGGCTCCCAGAGACTCTGAAAAGACCGTGGCACGGGATCTGTTCCCTTTCAAGGCACATATCAGCTCTGTCTTCCACCTGTGGCGCTCCATCTGGCCCTTCCAGTCTTCCCACCAGGTTAAATCTCCTCCTTTGCAGACAAGCTCAAGCAACTTACCCAGACGCACATAGAAAGGATGTGGAAGAGTTATGCTGCTTAGCCTAGGCCTGAATTAACACCAACGCTGGGTTTCATGAGCGTGACAACAAAACAAAACAACTCCTGCCATTTGTGAGTAGGTGGTCTCAGTCTCCCACAGTCAGAGAACAAAGATTAGCTATCATAGCTTATGGGAGGGGACATCAAGCAGTTAGAACAGGACAGGACAGGGCTTTCAGGGAAATGTGGGAGGAGGGGTGGGCAAACAGGATCAGCACCCACTCCTCTTCTGGTGGTCCGTGCATGCTCTCCTGCTGCACACTGGCGGCAGTGAGGGCATCGCCAGGAAACGATGAGACTGCTTCTGCCCCATCCCTCCTTCAGGACCTCAGAGAGGAGCTACTTCTCCAGAAAGTGATCCTTTGTTCTAGCCTGACCTTGTTACCAAGGACACAATGACCCTAGAGTCTCCATCTACACGAATCAGCTTCCTGCTTCCTGACTGCCCTCAGCCCCAGGGACTCCTCCAGCTGCCACCATATGCTTCCTGGCTAGGCTCTGGCCCCCCAGCAGATGGCCAGGCAGCCTTAGGCATAGTCTCTAGGGTCTGCTATCACCCCGCCTGACTCTGAGTTAGAAATGGGAAGGCTTATAGAGGTGCTGTCTGAATCTCCCAGCCAGTAGCCCGATTCTCAAGGGCTGACGGGTATACTTGGCCACCTTTAACAAGCCTCTAACATTCTTAGGGACCAGTGTGGCATGTAGAAAAGGCTGGAGACTTGTAAATGAAAGCCCAAAATATGCACACTTAATGTCTGCCTGGCAATTTTGCGGTTCAGCATCCATCTCTGTAAAAGAGGGCGAGAAGCACATAAACATTATTTGCAAGGTTTTGAAGTGTTATTCTGAGCATGGGGAAGTTTTGAACAAACTATCACTAGGGTTAGCATGCTGCTCAGTCTAATGGTGAATTAAAGAGAAGGAAGATAAAAGAAGACAAACACAGCATTTCGCTGGTGGGCATCCTTCCCAAGAAGCAGGAGGTCCAATCATGAAGGTGGTGCCTGTGGCTCTCAACTAGAGCTTGGGTCCGCTTGGACCTTGGACTCACTGGGTCACCTTCAGAAAGATCTACCTCAGCAGAAGGAAAGCTAGGAGACAGGTTGCTCCTGAGAGAGGACAGCTGGGAGAGCATCTCTCCCAGATCTGTAGCGTAGGTGCTCTTTAATAAAGGGTTGTGAGAAATACTCATGAACTTGGGAAAGGCTGCATTCTGGGTACCATCTACACTGGTTCACTTTTGTTATAACCACAAACCAGAGTCACCTGGGAAGAGGGACTCTCAGTTGGTTCCAACAGATGGACTTGTGGGAATGTGTGTGTTTGGGGAGAGGTTATTTTGATTGATGATTGCTGTGGAATGATCCAGCCCGCCATGGGTGATACTATCCCTAGGCAGGTGGACCTGTGCTATATAAGAATGCAAGTTGAGCAAGCAAGAGAGAGCAAGCCAGGAAGCAGTCTTCCTTCATGGTTTCTGCTTTA
>LOEQ01005032.1:22013-38034 GCA_001685075.1 Bramus lutescens | reverse complement strand
ATGGAGATCCTATCCTGAGTTCCCTCAATGATGAACTGTGACCTAAAAGATGAATAAAGCTTTTCCTTCCCTAGTTGCTCTAAGTCATATTCTAGTTGATATTCCATCACAGAAACAGAAAACAACAGCATCCTCTCCTAGTAAGGAGGCTCTCATGTACAGCAGTGATCTCAACCTGGGCCACATGTGGGACATCCTGCATATCAGCTATTTACATTATGATTCATAAAGGTAGCAAAAGTGTGGTTAGGAAGTAGCAGTGAATTAACTTTATGATTGGGGGTAGCTACAACACGAGGAACTGTATTAAAGGGTCACAGCATTAGGGAGGTTGAAGGGGCCATGCTGGGGCCATGATGTCCCACTCTAAAACACCACCTCTTTTAGTCAGCCCGGCTTCCCAATCACCCCACGCCTGTCTTAGGGCAAGAAGCACTTTGACCTATTGGAAATGCGGGCTGGCCCTGGGGTCCTGTTGCTTTCATGGTGCTTGCGTGCTCACATTTGTGTTTCTGTTTCTAGACCGTGAATTCTCCCTATGGAGGTGCAGGTATGCTGTAATACATGTTTAAAGTCCAGGACCATGCCAAGAAGCTGGAGAGTTCAGTCTGTGTTAGCTATTGTTAGTGCTCTAGCTTGGGTAACTGCCCCTTGGTCACATTGGGGATGGAGCAGGGTGTCCCTCATTGTCATTTTTGGATTCTTACACACAAATGTGTACATTCTAGGGCCACAGCTGTCTATGCTCCAGGGGGCAGGAAGAGGATCAGGTGGCTGAGGAGGGCAAAATGTCTTACCTGTTGCTTCCACCATTCCTTCTAGGATGACCACGACTTCAAACTCTTCCTGTTCCAGCTGAGCACGTGACATCTCCCAGAAAGGGCTCTTCTCATTGATCTCATGGGAGATAATGAGCGGGGACACCAGGAAGAGACGGTCGTCCCCAGTGTCAAAGCCCACATTAATGTCGGTCTGGTTCAAGGGAATGAACTCCCCTTCTTTGGTCTGCCGGGATTTGATAAGCTTGGCACGGATGGAGGCCTCCACGATGTGGGAGTTTCGGAGGTCACCTACCCGGAACATGAGGCACAGCTTCTCATCCCGCATGGAGATGACGGCATTGTTGGAAAACATCAGGGTCTCTGCTCTCTTCTTTGGCTGGCTGATCTTCACAAACATGCAACCCACCATGAAGGCATTAACTATAGAGCCCAGAATGGCCTGCACCAGAAGGAGTATGATCCCCTCCGGGCACTTCTCAGTGATGACTCGGAAGCCATACCCAATGGTTGTTTCTGTCTCAATGGAGAACAGGAAGGCAGACACGAACCCACTGAGGTTTTCAACACAAGGGATCCACTCTTGGTCACCCACATGGTCCAGATCACCTCGGACATAAGCAATGAGCCACCAAATGAAGCCAAAAACTAGCCATGTGATGGTGTAGACCATGGTGAAGACCAGAAGGTTGAAGCGCCATTTGAGGTCCACCAGGGTGGTGAAGAGATCACTTAGGTAGCGGTAGGTCTCCTGAACGTTACCGTGGTGCACATTGCATTTGCCGCTCTTCTCCATGTAGCGCTGGCGCGGCTTCTTGCCTTCTGCCAGCAGGCGAGTACGGTCAGTGGCGATAGGGATGTATTCCCGTGCCTGCTTGGGAATCTTCTTGTGGTCCTGGGAAGTGACTCCTATCTCCATGTCTTTGTTTGTAGCATTCCTAGAATCACCAGCCATAGCTGAGATACAACGAATTAAATGACACCATCATTAGTGAAGTGGCCTGTTCTGAGTACAGACCTGGAACTGGAGGCTGCTCCTTCTGGGGAATCTCAAGTGTGTCTCTTCTAGAGTACAGTGTTCCAGACTCTGAAATTCTCAAGGGCTGGGGCCAGGTACTTTTTTACAGCATTTCTTTGTATCCCCGGTGCCACTGGAGGATCTAGGATGTGGCACATGCTCAGGACTTTGTTGAATGAATAAAACTGGGGGCTAGTCACACAGGAAGTGTTTAAGGTGTTTGGAGAAATCTGAGAGCAATTTGAAAAATAATAATTGCCACAGTTTATTAAATGCTTATTATGCTTCATGGATTGTCACTTATGATTAACATAATAGCCTATTGGAGTTAGTGACTGCAATCCCTGTTATATCCTGCGTAGAGTGCATTTCTTTCTTCTAAAAAGAGATTTAGTTTTTAAAAATATGTATGCATGTTTTGCCTGTGTGTGTATGTGCCCTGTGTGCATGCTGGGTGCCTATGGAGCCAGCAAAGACATTGGACCCTCTGGGAATGGAGTTGCAGACAGTTGTGAGCTGCCATGGAGGTGTATCTGAACCCAGGCCCTCTGCAAGAGCAGCAAGTGCTCTTAACCACTAATCCATTTCTCCATCCCTTCATGTGGATTTCTAATATTTTGTTGGGATGAAAGGTCCTCAAGTGCAAGGATTTGTGTCTGTTTGTTCCTTGCTACATTCCAAATACAAAAATGGGAATGATCTCCTGACCCAGACTGGTTCAAAACACCGCTGCATGCAGAGTGGAAAGCTAAACATAAAAGCAAGGGAAGAGGGCATGAAGGTTAATTTTGGGATTCCTACCCACCTGGCCCCAAGCCTGTGCTTTCCTCTACAGGCCACTGCCTTCCTCCCTTATCATTTAGGATCCTTTAGCATCTGATGGAAAGGAGAAGGTAGCATATGCCTGTTTTACTGAGTGGTCCCTCCTGCTGTCTGGATGAGGAGTCTGGTCATCTGAGTACTTATTAAAATGACAAACCACTGTGTAGAGGCACCCTTGAAATATCTGATCTAGTTAGTCCTGAGAAATTGAGATGGATGACATGTTCGTGCCCCGAGGCTTTCAAAAGGGCTGCTTTTTAGAGGGCATGCCACAATTCAAAGAGACACACAGACACCCTGGAATATTCCATCCATTGCCTTCCTGACATTCTGCTCAAGCTCATTCAAAATGCTTTGAGACTCTGATAAAGACAGGAGAGATTGTGAACCCCTCTGATTACTGAGAACAGCTTACTCAGGGGCAGAAGTTGAGCTAAGAAATGTTCCTCCATTTGCCTGTTTATTCCTATCACAAGTAATTAAATGGTTATATATTATCTGTCCATTTTTCTTTTGTTGTTGCTAAAGTCTTTGTTTGCTTATTCTTTGTTTTTGAGACAGTTTCAGGTTGGTGAGGAAGCTGCTATGTAGCCTAGTAGCCTAGGCTTTCCTCCAACCCTGGTCTTCCTGTTGCGGCTGTGGCGTTGGTATTGCTGGGGTTTGCCACTGTACTGAGCTAGAATTTCCATTTCTCAGTTGAGGAAATGATGCTGGAAGCAGCATGCGGCCAGTTTAGTTCTGGAATCTGACTTTATCTTGCTATACCCCCGGAGGCTTAACCCTGACGACATGGTGATGTTCTATGACTCAAGCTTTAGCTAAGAGACTGCTGCGTCCAGCATTTTCTTTGATCTCTGAACCTGACGTTTCTCTTAGGCCTCCATTTTCTTCGTTGCACTGGCTGAACAACAAAATGTCTTGACCACTCTGTGACCTGGGCCAGTAAAATTATTTTCTTGCAGGTTCGAATCCAAGCACCCACTTTGGATTGCTCACCCTAGGGTTTGGTAAATCTCTGTTTGGAATCTAGTTGGGGGGCGGTCCCTTGTGGGAACACTAGTTTGGGGACTTTAGGGAACTTCTAGAAACCGTTCTGGTGAGTGTTCTAGAAACCAGTAGATAGCCAATTAGAAATTAGCAGGCTTGGTGGACACGAGGACTGGATTCCTTCTTTACAACCAACGTCCTGTGAAGAAGACCAGGACAAGAACTGTAGGACTCTAGCTATTGGTCACAGGAAAGGGACCTGAGTCAAATCTGGTTCTTCGATGGGACTTCCTGAACTGCCTGAGGACATTTGTTTATAACTATTTAAAGCTGGTCCCAGGTCACCAATATGCATTCCATACATACCAATGCCTACTCTTGCACTCTTGCGGCTTCCTGTCAAATTGGCCCATCAATCCTCTGGATGGGAAAGCACCCCTTGGGGAAGCTGTTCTCCTAGTTAGCTTCAGCTTGTCAACGTGACACAATCTAGAGTCACCTGTGGGGAGTCTCAATTGAGAGACTGCCTATGTCAGATTGGCTTGTGGCCATGTCTGTGAGAGATTGACTTGACTGATGATTGACTTGGCAGAGCATGACCCACTATAAGCGGCACCATCCCTAGGCAGGTGGTGCTGAGCTGTATAAGAAAGCTAGATAGATGAACACGAGCCAGGGAGCAAGTCAGAGTGAGCTAGCAATCAAGTTTGTGCCCTTAGTTCCTGCCCTGACTTCCCTCAGTGATGGGAGGTAACCTGGGGGGTTATAAGCCATATGAACCCTTTCCTCGCATAAGTTGCTTTTGGTCAGGGTATTTTAGCAAACCAAAAGAGATGAAACCAAAACAGCTGTCTATTTTAGGGCCACTAGACATAGTGTGGGCTGTCCAAAATCTAAACGAACACAATGTTCTCTTGGGGACATTCTCACCCCCTGAGGGTGTCCCATGCCACTCTGAAATAAACTCTGTCTTCTAACTATGTTCTCTATGTCTTATCTGAATTCTTCTGGCAGGGCTCACAAGACGAGAGATGAGTGGGGACAAGAGCAAAATACCCATGACATAGAGCACAGAACCAGCTGTTCCACTGGCCAACTAAGGCAATATTGGCCATCTTGAGGAATCCTGTGACAGCCACCTGGGTGGCTGAAGCAATTTCAAGGTAACCTTTAAAATGTCATCCACTTGAAGGGCCATTTGTCTCCAACATCCATTGGCCATTTCCCTCTCTGCACACAGCCACCTGCTCCCTGCTCTTGCATGCGGTAGCTGCAAAGATAAATGAAATAAAAAGGGAAATGCTTGGGCCATCTTTATAGAGGGCTGTGCAGGATTTTGTTCTGACCCCTGGGTGAGTCTTTGTAGCAGAAATCTGACCAGAGATTCCTAGAGCTGGCGAACTATGCTGGTGACCCCGAAGCCCCTGCACCCCTGGGAACTCAGCTGTGGTAATCTACATTGACTTCCAACTGAAGTGTTTAGTGAGCTCTCCCAGCCACACATGCTGAGCAGGGCTATGGCAGGGCCATGAGAATGAGTCCTGTCCCGGGCACTTGGGAAGTGTGTTCTACCCTTGGCTCTGCTGATTTTCTGCACTGTTTCCTTCCTATTTTTAAATATACTCTATGCCTTCATATAGCAGAGGGCCCAGTGATGTATTAGAAGCAGAGTGATATTTTATAGGACACCTGTGCCCAGGTCTGGAAAAGTTGCTGCACGCATGGAGAAGGCTGCATATTTCTGATTTAAGAGCCATGCATTTGCCTAAAATATCCCTTGTGTCACCTACGGTGTGATGACTAAGTTCTGTAGTCGGCTTGGTTGGGCTAAGAATCCCGCAGGTCATTAATGAGACACAACTTCAGGCTTGTCTGTGTGAGTGTCTTTAGGGAGGCGGACCTGAAGAGGGAGGAGTCACCCTGAATGTCTGCCCCATGGCCTGGAGTCCGAACTGACTCATCCAGGGAAGGAGAAAGCAAATGAGCTACGACAGTCCCTCCCCGTTCTCCAATCCCTGGTCTGACCAGATGTGAGCAAGCTCTCCCTGCCAGTGCTTCCAGCTGCTTCGCAGCCATGTCTTCTTCTCCACTGGGCTATCCTTTTAAACTCTGAGCCAAGCTAACCTTTCCTCCCTTTAGGTGTTTGACCACAGCTACCAGTACACGGGGTAGGACTTGGATTTGAGCTCAATGTGCAGCAGATTTGTTCTCAGTTACTGTTCTCTGCCCTCCTTGCTTGGGGCCATTGTGGGGAGCCCTATAAAGGATACATGATACAGATAAAAGGAAAATTCAGTCCCGCACCACATAATAATGCTTTGATTGATGGTAGACTGCATATATGACCCTGGTCCCTCAAGACAGTGTCAAACAGTAATAGAGCCTGCACTTGGCCATCTTAATTGTATAAACTAGCTCTACAAAATCACCTAATAGTACATTTTCTTCAGGCTGTATCTCTGCCATTAAGCTGGATGCTGTATATATTTATAATCTCTCCTTCCTTGAATTTAAGTGCAGAGTGATGCGCAATTTTCCCAAATTTTAAACACACCAAGAGAAGAAACTTCTAAATCAAGCACACAAAACCTCAGTGGTGTTTGCAGTGTGGTTATTAAGCTCCTTGATTATGGAACCATTGCCACCCAGGTTTCTTCAAATTTAAAAGAGGACTTATTCTGGAAAATCCTGGCCTCCAGTGCTTGTGTGCCCATCAACTCAAACAGATTTTCAGGGACAATATAGGCAGACATTTAAAAATCATGTTCTAGGATCAATTCAACTAACTGTGCCTCCATTCGGTAGGTATTAATTAAGGATCTGTTATAGTCTGGCCCCTGGCCTGGGAACTGGACACAGAGAAGTGAAGAAGGTAAATGCAGCCCGGCCTACCTGTACTTTTTGTCTTAGCGCTGCCTCTTTCTACCCAAGGTGTCCAGAACTGTGGGTAGCAGAGAGGCAGGAAGACAGGCACAGGCCTGCGAGAGACAAGCTGAGCATCCCAGCCGCTCTGTTCGAGGCTCCAACCTGAGCAAACTCTCTGTCGCCTGGCCACCCTGTGACTGCACTTCTCTTCTGGCTGCTCCTTGTGCCTGGGGGTGGGGAGAGCTACTAGAACATGATAAAAGGTCTCTGCAGAGACAGCTTCAAGGCCGGCAAAGAGGCTCAGTTCCTTTGATACAAAACACAAGTGGAGAGACTCGAAAGAGGCCCAATCAAAGGAGCTGTACTGAGATGGTGCCTGAGAGAAACTGACATTCATTAAATAGATCTTGGTGCAAAGGATATCACAGACACCCAGCACAGTGCAGAGGCCTCTGGGACTTGGGGAGGTCTAGGATGCCTGGGTTCAGGGGCCCTTGTATTGCAGTCTGATAAGAGCCATACTCAGACTTGGTGGCACTTCCTGGACAGAGCTCTGGGCTGGGAATCTTGTCTTAGTTTTCCAATTATGAAAAATGGGAACCACAGACATCTTCCCAAATCCCTCCTTTCTTTCTCTCATGAGCTGGGTTACCATCTGCATGCCCTGAAATTTGGGATATGAAATGAAGGACACTAGAGAAAGAGGCACAGAGGAGGACATACTCATGTCCCTGCTGAGATATCTGGGCACTATTCTGAGTAAATCTGATGAGTGTGCTAGGTATTTAGATAAGATTGACAGCATTGGAGACCTTTGATGGTGGCAAGGAAAGCATCAGCTTTGCCTTAATTCAAGATTTAAAATACCAGAAGAAAGGGTGGATGTTTAAGGGCTTTAGTGAAGTCAATTAATAGACTGCAACTTCCTTCTAGTTAAAAAAAAATCTGAAGTCAAACAGTGGTCTTGATCTAAAATAAAGATTAGAACATTACATGCTGTTTTCTCTCCCTTTAAGAGGTAATGTTGAAGCTGGGTATAACAGTAGACACTTTTAACACCATCAGTTGGGAAGCAGAGGAAGGCAGATTTCTATGAAATTTAGGATATCCTGGTCTACATAGTGAGTTACATGACAGCCAGAACTATGTAAAGTGACCCGGTCTCTAAAAACAAACAAACAAAAATATGACAAAAAGGTTGATGTTAAGTCATTGGCTAAAGGGGTTCCTTAGGCTCCCCTCCAAAACATCACAGACTATTGGTTACTTTCCATTACCTGACGGTAAGACCTATTGCTGAAGATAACACTATGTCAAACATGAAGAAATGGATCTGGGGGTGGGAGCTGGAGAGATGGCTCAGTGGTTAAGAGCACTGCTTGCTCTTCCAAAGGTCCTGAGTTCAATTCCCAGCAACCACATGGTGGTTCACAACCACCTGTAATGGGATCTGGTGCACTCTTCTGGCCTGTAGGCATGCATGCATGCAGACCACTGCATACTTAATAAATAAATCTTTTAAAAAAAGAAAGAAAAGAAATGGATCTGGTACCCTACTAGAAGCTTCACCCCTACTGAGTAGCATTCATGCTGCTGAAAGTTACTTTGCATGCTACCAGAGAAGAAAAGTAATCATCAATATCACTCAGTTACAAACCCTGCAACCAACAACAGAGATCTGCCTGCAACACAGGCAACAGTGGCACAAATGTTATGGAAGTAACCAACCACTTTTTAAAAATGGGATTTAATGAATAAAAACTGGATTTAATGCCCACGGTATGAGAGAGAGCCATAACTGCTACTGCTAAAGAGGCCAAGAACCTGAGACTAGCTAGATCTTGGGCCTGGGGGTAAAACCTACTATTATTCTGCTAAAGGAACATAGCAGTAAAATGACTCCTAATGACATAATGCTGTACTCATGGATCAGTGAGTGCATCACTCAGCCCTCATTAGAGAAGCTTTTTCTTGTAGTAGACTGGAATTAAGAGAGAGAGCCACAACTGGATAGTGTGCAGAGAGTGAAAGACTTTGTAGCACACAGTCCTAATGGGGTGTATTTATCAATATCCCGAACACCAAGGCTTAGAGAGCTGTGTGGAAGAGAAGGAGAAAGATTAAAGAAGCTAGAGGTGGTGGGGGGATGACTCCAAGGAACAGCACTTTCCAGACACAACAGAACTAACACACGTTTGAACTCCCAGATGTGACAGCATCCATAGGCATATACACAGGTCCAAACCAGACAAACATCCCAGCCATGAGAGGGCAAGTGGACACGAAGTCCCATCCCTAATCCAGAAACTGTTTTTAATTGATGCTTGCTGGGAGGGGAAAATCAGAGAGGAAAGATGATGAAGTCAGGTGGATAAAGATGTGGGTGAGATCTGGGAGGAGTTTGGGGAGAGGAAGAATGTGATCAGAATTCGGTACATGAACAAATTGTGACTGACAAGAACAAAAAAGAGTTAGTCCAGCTAGGCCCGTCAGTCACTGACCAGGGAACTAGCTCATAGGAAAACTGATTTCCCTAATTGGAAGAATGTCCTTACATGCCTATGAGCTGCTTATGAAGTTTTAGCTTGAGCCTGGAGAGGTGGCTCAGAAGTTAAGAGCACTAGCTGCTCTTCCAGAGGACCCAGGTTCAATTCCCAGCACCCACATGACAGCCCACAACTTCCTGTAACTCCAGTTCCAGGGGATCCAGTGCATTCTTCTGACTTCAGTGGGCCTTGCCTGAACATGGTACACAGACATACATGCAGGCAAAAGACCAATACACATAAAATAAAATAATAAATAAAATAGAACACTTTAAGAAAAAAGTTTTTGCTGTGCATTGCTGCAAAGCCTGCCCACTTTCCTAAGTTCTAACTAAATAATAACAGTAATTTTTCTTTTCCTTTTTATCTCATCATGTATTTAGATACCAGCCAAAATCCTAAATGCACACCCCTGGCACCTTGGGCACCTAAATCTCCTCTCACTCCCACCACAGAGCAGGTTGCTGACCTGCCTGCCTTCTTGAACTCTTAATTTAAATGACACAGTTATCTCACCTCCTCTTATCCATCCCTTTCTTCGGTTTGCCTGGGCTATAGGTTTTCTTTGAAACGCTAATAAAATGACCCTACAGGTTCCTTCTGAGTGTGTTTTTAAACTCATTTATTAACGAGAGTGAGACCCACAAAAGGAACCCCAACTTCCTCAGAACAATTACATTGATGTGTTAGAACCTGAGAGAGCCCCAAAGGGTGGTTCCTGGGCTGCTTTGATCCTCTAAAGTGTGCACTGATTAGCAGGGAGTGTTAAAGGCTGAAGAAATGGTGTCTATATCCTGCATAGAGAAGGCACATTAAACAGGCAGGATTCTAAGGCGCCTCCATGATCCCTATCCCTTTCCACACTCCATGAAATCCCAGGACTTGGATTCCCTGTTCCCATGGTTGGTACAGTTCGAAGGTGATGTCAGCCTGGTCTAATGATAGCCACCCTCTGCAGGACTTTCCTGAAGCAGGAGTTGGTAGGTTTCTTCTTTCCTTTAAAGATAGAAGGGTCTACGCAGCAAGTGGCTGTCTCTGGGGACAGAGNGATGGTGGCTGTCAAGGCAGCCACAGTCTACAAGGGCAAAGACTGGGTTTCTCACATCCCCAGGAGCAGGGAAGAGAAGCTCAGGTTCCCCATGAGAACTGAGCAGGGTCATGATCAAACAGTGGCTGCCCCTCTGATGCTAAGCGGATGCTGTTTTGAGCCCTGAGTTATGTCTGTGGCCATCTCTTGTGGCAGAAAAGGAAACAGAACAGATTCGATGCTCAGTGGAGGATCCGTCAGCCACCAGATCGCCTCAGTTCACAGTGCTCCACTAGTCAAGGAGGGTGAGCTCATGGGTTGAGACCCTCCTGAGCCTATGGCTCCATCTCCTCCATTTTGAAGGAGATTTTTATCTTTGTTTTATAAAAAAGGAAAACAGGAGCTTCTAAATCTTTCCAAGGACCCTGGTGTGTTATTTTATACCCCTCCCCACCACCACCACATACCCTTTAGATTTGGATTCCTCCTCTTTCCATACCGTAATTAGGGACCTTGCCTCTCATCTCCCCAAGAAGCTGCATCTGAAGTCTGGAGGACAATTTACCCCAGCCAGAGCTGGGGCAGGGTTTGTGAGTAGTTCTTTGAGGCTGGCCAGCTTGCTTACTGCTCCAGGGATGCTGCCTTGGGGAGAAAGCGACTGCCATGCACAGTGTCACCTGGAAAACCTTGCGTTGAGGGCAGCTCAGAACAGTGTAGAATGGGATCCCCAAGCAGGCCATTTGGGGGGCCTAAGACCCGAGGCTTCAGGATGCAGTGAGAACCCAGAACCCGCGAGAAACGGAAGCTTTCAGCCTGGACTTGTAGAATTTGAGTGACGTGGAAGGGTTTGTCACCCACTCTGTGGGCAGTCTAGGACAGCATCGCTGCTGGGACAAAACACTCAGTTCTCTCCACTCTTCTGCCCTCTAGTCCACTGGTTGATGGCCATCCAGCTGTCCGGGGAAAGCCCCAGATACATATGGACTTCCTCAGCTGCCCAGAGACATTATGNGGCTAGGCTGCCATACACCAGGGGGTGGTTAAGGAAGAGGAGACAGAGAGGTGCTGTCCCTAGAAGAACAGGAATAACTGGGCTGGGGGCTCTGGGTGGGGTTGGGTTGGTACGATTCAATAATGGGCTAGGCCTAATCTCCTCACCTTGAGGGTCCTTTTTCTCACAGAGGAGCGGGTGGATGTCCCCTCCCTACCCCAAAAGCCTGCGTGCAAGCCACACTGAAAAGTTGGCCTTTTTTCTGAGGGACAATCTTGATTTTCCAGCATTTCAAAATTACCATTTTTAAAGCAAAAACCTTTTTAGAGCACTCTGAGGCTTAATGACACAGAGAGCAACAGAAATAAATCTTAAAAAAAAAAACCATCAGGGAGTTCCTGAGAAAACCCATCGTATAGCTGCTATTTGGTCTAGCAGCTTAGGTGGGATCCAATCTTGAATTCCTTACTGGTACGCTTTGGTCAGTCTGGGTCACAGCACAGAAGGTACTAAGCGTGAAAGCTCAAGGGAATGAGAAGCAAGGCTTTAACCAGCCAGTCAGCCAATTAGTCGGCTAATGAATTCCCACTGAACACTTGTGCTTTGCGGGGGCCCTGGGGTAGAGGACCCGAGGAGCTCACCTTAGCCACTTTGTTTTGCCTTCCATTCACAGAGCAACTGTTGAAATGCAGGTTCTGACTCACTGAGTCTGGGGTTCCTTGAATCTACATTTTCCCCCAAGGTGTCCCAGTGACATCACTGCTCATGACCCTCAGTACCTTCCTGAGTGGCAGGGCTGCCCCCACCCCGAGTGTACAGGGCAATCAGCTCTGGTTCCGGGAGGCTCTGGCAGGCAAGAGCGTGAAGAGCACACGTCTATTCCCAGACTTCAACCAGCTCAAGGGATGGCAAGGAACATAACGACTACCAGCTCAGCTCCGTAGAGAATGATATGAAATCCAAGGCGCAGTTCTTAACTGGGTGTGACTGAGCAGGTGAGGGAGGGTCAGCAGAGCTAGAGCACACAATGCCTATCGTGACAACGAAACCTTGTCAGGAGGAGAGGGGCCAAGCAGGAATAAAGGCTCGGGTATCCAATGCTAAGCCAATCTCTGCTCTGGGCGTCAGTGCAATGCATCCTCTCATGCACGTCTCTCATATCCCTTTTAATAGCTTGATGTGGCAAATCATAAAAGCACAGCCGTTAAGTAACCTGCTTAAGGCTGCAGTGCCTGAGTGGCAGGGCCAGGTTCCTCTTGGCTTCACATGCTCTGCGTGCAGGCTGCTCCCCATGGGCTCTCAGAGTCTGGCCAAGCTGTTCCATGCTTCCATGGCTTCAAGAAACCTGACCCAGCTTGCAGCCAGACTGACAGACACCTGATCTGTGCCAGGAAGCCAATTAATATTGACTGCCCTGTTCCTAGGCTGCTAGTGGCATGGTTGCTTCTCTGCTCTCTGGGGCTGTCTTCTCCCTGGGCCCTCCTGCTTCTCTCCTGATACTCCAGAGCCAGACGACAGCATTGTCCCTCATTGTTCCCAGGTGATCGAGATCCCCTGCGGTCCAGGGCGCATCATCCCTGCTGGGAGAATCACTAACGCTGTCCTCCTTCCCTCGCAGAAGAGTCTGCTTACACAGTGGACCCTACACAGCAGACTGGGTGGCAGCCACTTGTTCCGTTCTTGTTCCACCCCCCACTGGATTACTCTGAGGGAGTCTGCTTCTGCCAGGAGTCGAGGGAAATTCGCTCCTCTGGAATACTGTGCCTAGTGCAATGTACACGCTGGTAGCAAACAGAATCCATGCTGGGCACTGACCTCTGCTGCCTACAGAAGCAGATATGAGGTGCCAGTGAGTCACAACTGCACTGGGCTCTCTAGGCAGACCCTGAAAAGCTGCTTACCAGTCTTAGGCAGATAACAGGCATTCTCCTATTTTAACTCCGATGTAATGTTTTCTCACACCTCATTTTCTTTTATTTTTCTTTTTTTTTCCTTTTCTTTTTTGATATGGGGTCTCAGTACACCAGGCTGGCCTCAAGCCAAGGATGATCTTGAAATTCTGGTCCTCCTGTCTCCACCCCTGGAGTGTTGGGATTGTAAGTATGTGCCTCTTAGCCTGGTTTGCATTAGATAATTTATTTTATAAAGACTTGAAATACTTCTTTCTCTTTAGTCTAGGGAAAGCAATTATCCAAACAGACGGTAAATGTAAACAAGATCGTTCTGAGCTTAGGGAGCATGGGAAGGCACGGTGGGGACCATAGTTAAGGGAGCAGGGAAGGCATGGTGGGGACCGTAGCAGCCCTGTATAAGTGCTCTGTGGAAGGACGGTGTCAGGGTGGTGTGGTGTGGAATCAAGGCTGTGCATTGACTGCTTTTCTTCTAGAAACGAAAAGATTTGGAGATGGAGCTGGGCATGGTGGCACATGGCTGATCCCAGTACTGGGGTGCCTGAAGCAGGAGGCTCGCAAGTGCGAAACTTGGCTACACAGCAAGTTTCAGAGAGAGCCGACTAGGCTACACAGTGAGACTCTGTCTAAATAGTAAGAGAAGAGAAAGGTAACGCATTATCCTGTGTTATGATGGTGGATTCAATTTTGGAAACATTGTACAAGGTAAAGAAATAGGGCTCCTGGGTGGGAGAGGGGCCTCCTCCCTGAGTGAGGTAGACTGAGTTATGGTGATCCTGGCACATCTTCTCTTCTCTTCACTGCTCAGGCACTGGTAGGACAAAAGGAAGCAGGGGCTTCAAACTGGGCGGCGTGCTCCCCAACAGAGAGGGGTCAAGTGCTGTCTCCTCTGTTCCCACAAGCCCTGGCTGTCCCCTACAGCCTTATCCTCCTAGCCCTTCTGTCATGCAGATGGCCTGTCAGGGCACCCCATACGCTGCAGAGGACACCTCTTTCTCATGAGC
The DNA here is from genome assembly GCA_001685075.1 of Bramus lutescens. Taxonomy (NCBI): domain Eukaryota; kingdom Metazoa; phylum Chordata; class Mammalia; order Rodentia; family Cricetidae; genus Bramus; species Bramus lutescens. Next base: position 24,085 of record LOEQ01005032.1, on the reverse strand, counting down.
AAGCACCCCTTCAGAGGGCTTCCGAGAGCAGCACACTGGGCAATGGGCTATGGTTCTCCATTTCACTAAAGGTGGTGAGGCTCTCAATGGGAAGAGAGCTCTGATTGCAAATGCAAGCCTTTCAGGGAGGCTGCAAGGACAGGCAAGCAGAGCAGGTCACCTCTCTGCTGCCGTCTGTTTCAGATGTAATGGATGCCAATCACCTGCAGTCAGTCATGGTGGCATAGCAGGACTGTGGCGTCATGCCATGTAAGTAGGGCTGAATGCAGGTGCCAGCGCTTATACCAGGGCTGTTACTATTTCTTGGCAGGCTCACAAGGGCTTGAGGAGTGCACGGTTCTTTTAACTTTGCTCTAAGCGGAAGGCCCTAGAAAAAGGCTCTCCTACAACCACAGTAAAGATCTCTTGCGGCTTTAGGGGCAATGACAAGCATAGGCCATGCTCCAGAAGCAGGGCAAGGGGCACTTGGTAGAGTGTAGAGCCAGGAGCAACGTGACTCTAGGAATAGTTGGTGTCAGAAGGGACATGTCATCACTGCAGGGCTGTATTTGTGCACAGTGCTCTGGTTGCCGGGCTATGGGCTGAGAAAAGCTCCACCCAAGGGAACGGTGAGCAGAAGTCAAGGGTGGATGAGGGCTCCTCTCCATAAGCCTTGTACAGACTCCGTCCCTAGGGATCTGTCACAGACGTGCAGTCTCCTCTGCTAAGGACGCCACTGGCCTGCATCCTAGCTGCCTCTGCTCCTCAGAGGAGAACCCTGAAAGTGGTCCTTCAGCACAAGTCACTTTACTGCAGAGTCAAGCAGGAGAGGAAGGCAAGGGACTGAAGACGAGGCGGAGTCACTCAGCTGTGCCACATTTGGACTCAGATACAACAGCCAGAGCACCATGCTTAGAAAGGGGCGTCTGTGCTGTGTGCCCCACATCTTCAAACTCTTCTAGCTTTATTGTAAGCATGTGTTCAGTGTATTTCTTGCAGCAAGTTGTACTGACTTCTTTATAGAAAAACTCTGGAAGTAATGTGGGGTGTGTGTGTGTGTGCTGACAAGTCTGAACTGGGTGCTTTACCTATGTTAGATTAACAACATTGGGTAATAAATGTTATGCACCCATTGTGCAGAAAGAGACTTTGGTTCAGGGCAGGCAGGTGACTTGCCCAAGGCCACATGTAGAGAAGCTGCAGAGCCCAGCCCCGGGCCCACAGGACCCAAGCTTCTTCTTGCCCATCAGAATCCAATGATCTTGATTATGAATTATAATCCTGACTCTCTTGATCACACTTGTTCCTTGAATCACATTTACCCAATAGATTTTTACCCTTAGTCTCTTTCCCTATAAGGATGCCCATGGAATCATCACACTGAAGAAACTATTTGTCATCTGATCTTGCTGAATTCCAGTGTAATATCCCCGGCCCCTGCTCTAGAATCACACAGGGACAACCACTGTACAGCAGTGTGATCATGGGAGAGCAATGGTGTCTGCAGTTCTTCTGGGTTCTTCCAAAGCTCTCCCACTGACCCATGAGACTCTCATAGCATTAGCCCCATTTTAGAGCTGCAAAGTTGAGGTACCTGGGAAAACACAGGTACTGCCCCTCCTTCCTAGGAAGCCACCAACAGAAACAGTGAGGCTGTAATGGGGACACTGAGTGATTTCACAGCAGGCCTCACAGGTGACCATGACTTCTAGCCGCACAACAAAGGGGTCAAGTGGCTCTAAAGGAAGACCAGAAGGTGAGCTTGGGGCCTTTGGACCCTCAGGCTGCCCAGACCAAGGTGGTGATTGGCTGGTGGCTCAAACAGCATCCCTGGCGGATACCCCATCACCTGTCTAAGGAAGTCATAAAGCCTCCTGCATTGGCTTCTGGTGTCTGGAGAGAAATAAGTGCCCAATTAGAAGTGCTCTGGACTCACCCCCTGGCTATTGTGTCTTTAAAGAAACAGGAATCCTGAGAGCTGTGATGAAGACGAAAGCAGAAGGGGACTAAATGGCGGCTGTGGGATTTCCAAGGAAAGAAGACCAGAAGAGAGAGAGAGAGAGAGAGAGAGAGAGAGAGAGAGAGAGAGAGAG
>LOEQ01005032.1:0-15895 GCA_001685075.1 Bramus lutescens | reverse complement strand
TGCATTTGAGGGAAGCCCTGACAGAATCAGGGTCTACGGAGCAGATTCCAGGAAGAAACACCCTCAGGGAAAAGACAAAACAAAAATATTACTGACGGTATACTCGCCCTCCTTCGGCTTTTATCTTTAACCTTTTTTTAAAATTCTTTTCCTTTCTCTTTCTTTTCGAATATGGCAAAGATGTTTTAAAAAGAATGAAAGCATGTAAGTAGCGTCCAGCGCACGGGAGCGGGTGGTGGAGGGGGGGCAGTCTGGCACCACAAGAGAGGCTTCCCAATTTGACCAGAAATCAGCTGAAGCCAAGAGTCTAAGGTCCAGGGGGTCGTCCCACCCGGCCATCTCGGCACCCACTTGAAGGTAGAGCTGTTACTGGGAGCAAGGTTCTCTTTATCTCCTCCCACAGCCTGGTCTGGCAAGCCAAAGATGGAAGGCTGTTTCGGGCGCCCAGGTATCCGGGTCTGGCGCCGAAAGCAGGGGCGTTTACAGTCATCGGGAGCCTGGACTCCTCATCTCCCGGAGGCCGGCTGCTAAAGCCAAGCTTGGGTTTGCTGAACTTTGGACCTCGGGATCTTGTTCCCATCCCATCACAACCTGGCAGGCTCAGGGGTGCGGGGCGGTGTACGCCCGCTTTCAGAACTGAAGGACCCGCGGTCCGGTCCGGCTTGGGGAGTCTCTGGGCTGGGGAGGGACTCAAGGGAAAAGGAGACAACTTACTTGTAGAGAAGGGAGCTTCTCTGAACCCCTGGGGCTAACTTCTGGTCGTCCTTCCTAGGCGGTGCAGGTGGCGCTCAGGGCTCTCCCGGGGATTCCCTAGCCTCAGNGCCCTGTGCTACTCGGGAGTCGCCAAGTCCTGCGGGCAGAGGCGTCTAAACCTCCCGCCCCTTCACCGGTCTGCCTCGCCCTTCTAGCTAGAAAGAGCAGCAGGAGGCTCTCTGCTGTCCTTCTCCTCCCCGCCCTTCTCTCTTCTCCCGCCTCATCCCCTCCCGTCCCCCAGGGTTCTCCTCCCTCTGTCCCCCTACAATTGAATCTCTGGAAAAGAACACGATTTAAAGGGCCACAGGCAAAGAAGAACAACATGGAAAGACAGCAATGTGGGAAAATGCATGCACAAAGGGGCAGATAGTGGAGATGGATGGGAGCTGTTGGTATTGGGGGGGGGCTGTTGATAGGCCTATCAGAGTGAGCTAGCAGCCTTCTCCCTACTGTCTTGCCCACTGTCCCCCCCTTCTCTCCTGGTTCGCCACCTCCCTCCTTGGACCTTCCTAGTGATGTTCCTGTGCTTCTAGCCAGAGACCTAACCGGGCTGATGTGAGTTTGTGAGAGCGGCCCGTGTACATGTGGGAAGGCTCGCGTGTATATGTGTGATCGCTCGTGTGTGCGCCCATGGACGTGTGTAAGCGCCCGCGTGCCTGTGTGTAAAGGCTACAGAGGCGCAGACAGGAGAAACTCTTGGGGCAGAAAATGCAGGCTCCGAGTCTTGCAGGGACTGCGCAGTCACTCTGGGGGCGCTTTGAAGGGGGGTGTTGACAGAAATGCCTTTCCAGAGACCCAATGCAACAGGTGGGAACATTCCTAGAGAAATCAGGAGTCGCTGTCCTGGTGCCACCTCAAGCTGTATCCCAACCGCTGCCGAGTTTGGCTCCTGTAGCTGGACCAGATTCTGAAGGTCTGAACCTCTGACTGGAGGTGAAAGTCTAGAGAAGAGAGAAGGGAAATGGGTCTGTTAGGGCATTCTACTGAGGCGCCTTCTCCTAAGTAGCCTATAGGTAGGTGGGAATGGCAGGGAAGTGGCCTTTCATAGAAGGACAAATGAGACCTGAACCACCTCCAGTTAAGGTGGGTGCTTTGCCTCCTACTGCCCCACTTGTCTCTTTGTCTCTTCCCAAAGGCTCTTTATATAAAATATGAAAAGTGTAATGTCATTTCTGAAATGAAGTCCTATGCACATTGTTGTGTTAATAAGTATGCTAATGAAAACTGTGTGATAAGGGTATTGATGGCACAGTCCTCAATCCCCATGTTTCATTAAACACCAAGCCCACCACCTCCCAGGCCTTTTCTTGTGCATTGCTCTGTATCCACATTCTCTGTGTCTGATCGGATCTCAAGATTTTATTTCATTTTCTGTGCGACTTTCTCCATGTATACACGCTGTTGGCTGCTGTTCTGGAGGCTGAGCATCCTTCCGGGATCTATTGTTCGTCTCTGCACAGCCCCATCCTTCTCCGTGCAGCCTGAAACGCCCACTCTCCTCTTTCGTGGACTCCTGGCCTTGAGCAAAGAGAACTCTGTTCTTCAATCCCTGCGAACTGTAGGAAAGACAGAAATGTCACTCTGCACAGGGAGGGCTGCTGTCTGGGAGAGCCAGCAGGTGACTATCTGTGGCTGCCTTCAGGGGAGCTTATAGAACTCAGTGGTGTCAGCTCTTACCCAGCCTTTAGGGTTAAACACCACAATAACAGGCTTTGAGTAAGCAGTCTTTGGCCCCAAAGGCAAACACAGCCTGCCTGTGTTTGTGTATCCCCAGGCCCTAGCTCCTGTTGTTTATATTTATTATGGGAGAATATTTATTTAGCATATGAATGATGGCCATGACAAGGAAGCTGGTTTATTCCATGACAAGGAGAAACATGCCTGTCACTGGACCTGAAGGGCCACCAGGCCAGCGCCTGCCCCTGGTTACTCACTGTGGCCTATTCTGTTAGCCAGAAAATCTGTCTGTCTGTCCCTCAAGGGACTTTGACTATCTTTGTGCTCACCTCATTGTCCTGGTTAGGATGACTATTGCTGTAGTACAGCACTGTGACCAAGGGCCAGTTGAAGAGGACAGGGTTTATTTGACTTACACTTCTACACTGTAGCCCATCACTGGGGGAGTCAGGACAGGAACACAAACAGGGCAGGAACTGGAGGCAGGAGCTGATGAGGAAGCCATGGAGGGTGCTGCTTACGGGCTGGCTCATCCTGGCTTGCTTAGTCTGCCTTCTTCCTTATAGATCCCAGGACCACCAGCCCAGGGGTAGCACTACCCACAGTGGGATGGGCCCGCCCCCATCAATCATTAATTAAGAAAATACCCTACAGCCGGATCTTATGGAGGGATTTTCTTAATTGAGGTTCCCTCCTTTCAGATGACTCTAGCTTGTGTCAAGCTGACATAAAGCTAGCCAGGACAACCATTATGTGTTGGTTGAATACTCAGCAGGTAGTATTTAACTCTTTGATTGTCATGAGAAGCCGTGTTCGCTGAGATCCAGCTAATTAATGCACACTTGAAGCTTTTGCTGAGTCTCAGCTCCATGTTCTACTCTGCAGCAGCAGTGGCCTTTGGGTTAGTAGAGAGAACAAGGTGTTCTGTCTGTCTCTTGATGCGACATGGGAGAATTTGTAACAAAACAGGGTGGTCTGGGCAGAACTGCTTTGACAATAGTCTCTCAGTGTTGGAACCTTAAACCAGAGACAGAAAAATCTGATTGGATCTCTCTCTCTGTCTCTCTCTGTGTCTCTGTCTCTCTGTGTGTCTCTGTCTTTCTCTCTGTGTCTCTGTCTCTCTGTGTGTCTCTTTCTCTGTGTCTCTCTGCCTCTCTGTCTCTCTGTTCTCTCTCTCTCTCTCTCTCTCTCTCTCCACACACACACACACACACACACACAGTGTGTGTGTGCTTGGCCTGGGCCTGAAATTGAGTTGGAATGGGTGGGATGCTAGTCCTGACTAGTGTTCACAAATTCAGGGTGTTCTGGGCTTTTCCAGCCCATGTCTGTGAGGGACCACAAATGGCATTTAAGGACAGGTGACACTGTACTCAGAGAGCTTGGAAGGTGCTAAGTGTGTCTTTCATCGTCTGGAAATTAGTGAGAGGTACAAGAAAGTAGCAGAGCTGGTGTGTATTCTCGCCGTTAATTAGAGTACAGGCCTACCTCCTCTGTCCTCTTTGTTTGCGTCTATTCCCTTCTTTCATGAGCAGGAGTTGAGTTCACAGTTAAAGCTTTTCTCTTTAGCGTATAACACTTAGAGGATATAATTTTTTCCTATTTATAGAAACTGCATTTGCATTTATGAGGCCGGTAATGTCTCATAAATATTTCCTGCCAGATAAAATATTAATTAAAAGAGTTTGTTGAGTTATACTCTGAAATCCTAACTAAATCTCTTCTAAGACAAATATTTTAAGTCCTTTTCTTCTCAAGCTAGGAGACTCTCTCATACATTACCGTGTGTGCTAATAAGCTCTCCAGGATCAGCAGATATAAGAGCATGAAAATTTTTTCAATATTTGACAAATAGTCAGATGGCATCTGCACAGTTTACTACTGAACCCCCTAAAGTAATACATCATTTTCCCTCAAGAATTAGCAACTCGAATTTGGCTTTTCTGTCTTAAGGTTTATTTATACTAAAATTGCATGTACACACACACACACACATACACACACAGAGGAGGGAGGGAAGGAAGGAGAGAGAGACAGGAGGGGGAGAGAGGGAGGGAGAGGAGGGAGGGACAGAGGGAGGGAGAGAGAGAGGGTGGAGGGAGGGAGGAAGGGAGGGAGAGAGAGGGGGAAGGGAGGGANGTGGGCACCGACCATGCACGCAGTAACCCCTCCACATTTGCTATTATATTTTCTCTGGCTTCTGTTACCCGCAATCAGTTGTGGTCTGAACAAATGGAAAATTTCAGAAATGCTCAATTTATAAACTTTAAATTGCATGCAATTCTGAGTAGCATGGTGAAATCTCACATCACCTCTGCCTGTTCCGTCAAGGCCCAGGCTGTCTGCACTGTAGGAGGGACCACTCCCTGGGCATGTACCACTCCCTGGGCATGTACTTGGTAGCGAATGCTAATGTCAAGTTGTCCCTACCTTACTTAATAATATCTCTGCAGCAGCGGTGTAGTGCTATAGGCTGCACAGACCCCATAGCCATAAACTGATTCCTTTCCATGAAACGGTGAAAGTTCCCAAGTTTAGAAGGAAGAATTTTCATTCGCCCAAGTTTTAATAGTCAAAAATGCAACTTCTGTCTGTGGAACATTCAAAGAAGGGGAAAGAAATTTGTGCTAGCTTTGTTGTTGCGTGAGATGTGGATCCCATGTGGTCTATGGATAACGTGCTTAGTTTGGTTGGAGAGGCCTTACATGTGTGGAGGGAAACCAGCAAGTGCTCGGGTATTCGTGGGAGATCTGGTGACAGGCAGAGATTAAGGGAGTCATTTCCCATTGCCCAGCAGGCCTGCCGCGCAGGAGATTTTGATAGACGCCCCGAGAAGGTAACAAGCATAATGGACTTGGATCAGAAACACCTATAGAATTGGGAGGGTCAGCAGCTGCACAGGAAAAGTCAGACTCACGACGCGGGTTTTAATTCCTCCTGGATACTTGGGTGATGGTGTGGAACTGATCAGAATGTTAATGAAGCCAGGAGAGAGAACCCAGCAACCAACTGGGGCTGACTCCTGGCTGCCCAGGCGAGGAAGAGAACAAGCCTGGAAAGATTGCTAGGACTTTTACAGGACAGAGGATGGATACTAACCAGGTGAGCTCCCTGGAGTGTGTGGTATCAGGGAGGGAGGCGCTACAGGGATTTGGGGACAGGACTGGTGGTGGCAGATTGCAAGTCTCTGAGTGCCTACTATGCTCTCAGCTCCGCTGGATGCTTCCTGTAAGCAATTGCCTGTCATTTTCTCAACAGTCTGTGAGTAACAGACTCAAAGGAGAATGTGTCCTCCCTGCGGGCGCTGTCCTCAGCACTGTCTCTGAGCTGTTAGCAGAACCCACCTTCCTTAGAGTCTAGAATAATAATTTCTAATTATGACGGACTGACCTGTGTACCTACCAAATACTTAAGCTGAAATCCTAGCCCCTAGTACCTTGGTAAGTGACTGTATTTGGAGACAGGGCCTTCAAAGAATTGATCAAATCAGGATGGGGATACTGTGGTGAGCTCTAAGCCAATTTGGCTTATGCCCTTATAAAGAGAGAACATTTGGACACAGAGAGACACCAGAAATTGCGAGGCACAGAAGAAAATCCATAGGAGGACACAAGGAGAGGACAATTGTGTACAAGCTGAGCGGGGAAGGCGAGGACTCATGAGGAACAAGGCTTTCAACACCTTCATATTGGTCTCATAGCTTCTGGTACCTTGAGAGAGAAAATTCTCTTAAGTGTCTAGCCCTTGGCACGGTATTTAGGTATGGAAATCTGGTAACTGATGCATGACCCCTGGGAGGGCCCGAGTCTTTGGGTTTCCATTGCTGTAATAAAACACTGTGACCAGAAAGCAGCTTGGGGAAGAAAGGGTCTATTTCATCTTACAGCGTCTACGTTCATCACTGGGGAAGCTGGGGAGGAGCCTGGAGCCAGGAACTGAAGCAGAAGCCACAGAATGACGTTGCTTACTGACTTGTTCCCCATTGTGGTGATATTTCATTCTTGATCTAACAAATAAAGCTTGCCTGAGGATCAGAGTGCAGAGCTAAGCCACTAGTTAGCCATAGAGGCCAGGCCATGGTGGCACACACCTTTAATCCCAGCACTCAGGAGGCAGAGGCAGATGGATCCTTGTGAGTTCAAGGCCACCCTGGGCTGCACAAGAACGATCCAGTCTAAAAGAGAAACAGGGCCAGTTGGTGATGGCTCACACCTTTAATCCCAGTACTTGGGAGTCACACACCTTTAATTCTAGTACTGGGAAATGTTGGGGAATATTAGTTTCAGGTGTGTGACTTTTGTTTACGCTGCATTTATTTAACTCTGTGAAGCTGTGTTACTGTGCCTGTCTAAAACACTTGATGGTCCTAATAAGGAGATGAAGGGCTAATAGCAAGGCAGGAGCAAGGATAGGCGGGGCTGGCAAGCAGAGACTATAAATAGAATGAAAAACCCGTGAGAAGAAGGAGCACTGGGGGTCAGCCACTCAGTTAGCCACGGAGTAAGAGTGAAAGTAAGTTTACAGAAGAGAAAGGAAAAGCCCAGATGCAAAAGGTAGTAAGAATAATTTGAAAGGGAGAGGGAGAGGGAGGGGGGATGGGGGAGGCCCCTTAACCCTCCTCCCCTCCTCCACCTTTAAAAATTATTATTATTAAAAATATATAAAAAAGAAACAAGCCAAGCTACTAAGGTCAGGTATTCATAACTAAAAGTAAGCCTCCATGTATGATTTATTTGAGAGCTGGGCAGGAGGCTCCCCCAAAATCCAAAAGAGTAACATATCCTACAATAAGGAAAGTGGAGACAGGAAAGGATATGGCTGGGGGAGAGAGGACTCTATGGGGAGAGGAGATAGGAGCCCAGAGCACTCAATCTGAGGTTCCTAGGGACAGGATCGCCCCTTTGGTCTGAGGATTTGTTAGAGGTAAGAACTAGGGGCTGGCTGCTCTGCTTCTCTGATCTTTCAGTGTTTACTCCTATATCTGATTCAGGGCTTTTATTATTAAAACCAATTAGGATTCACACTACACCCCATGGCTTCATCAGCCTGCTTTCCTATAGGATCCAGGACGACAAGACCTGAGGTGGCGCCGCCCACAGTGGGCTGAGCCCTCCCACATGAATCATCAACCAAGAAACTATACCACAGACCAGTCTGGTGGGGACAATTTCTCAACTGAGTTCTCCTTTCCCAAATGTGTCAGGTTGGCATAAACCCAGCCAGCACAGCCTGTGTCCCAAGCTATGGATTTGGAACTGAACTCTGTAGGCGGGAAGTCAGTACTTTAGATTTCCGGGCTGGGGAGAATTATGAACGTCACTGTGAGGGTTCTGTGGGGCGATTCATTTATTTCTTTTCCATGAATAATTGCAGAGTATCTACTTTGTGACTCGTATGATTATAGAACCACAAAAATCTGTTTTTTCCCTGAACACCGCTTGCTCCCAGGGCTAACAACACCTGGTACACACTGGACAGCCAGCAAACGCTGTCACGTGGAAGAACAGATGTGGAGTAGGTTCTAGAATTGGAAGAAATGGCAAAGCAATTCAGAGATGGACTTCATAGAGCTTGAACTCTGTGGAGGACAAAAACTGTACAATTTGTCCCAAAAAGAGTCACTTCGGGGGGCTGGGGGGAGGGCAGACATCAAGAGGTATCACCCTACAGAACTTGACAAAGAATGTTAGCTGTACTTTTCCTGTTTGAGATAGCATGTGTGGCCACTAAATATGTCAAATGTGCCACTGAATATAAAATAGAGTTTGAACTATGAATTAACTTTGATTGAAACAGGCCCTGAGGTGATATGATAACCATATTGTACAGTCTAGGATTTAGAGGTCTGGAGAACACTGTTGGCCTGGAAGCGGGGCAGTCAGGAGGGGATAACACCTCAACAAATGCCCTGGAAGGAAGAATCTTATGAGTCACTTCTTTCTCAACTTTATTGGTAAAACGAAAACAAGAACAAAATCCCTCAATTCTGTCTTGTGGAAAACTATCAATGCCGGGTTCTCCTGTTCCCGCAAGGTGCTAATGGCGCCACCTGGTGGTTGAAAAAGATTCTACATTAAGTAGAATGGTGTTTACTTAGTTCATTTTTCATCTGTAGTTTGTTTCTATTAAAGTAATATATTCATGTATTTGAAGCATGACATTGCTGTAGTTTGACACGATAACAATTTTGCCTCTTCTTCCTCCATTTCACAGTCTGCCGAAGCTACCCTTCCTCATCTTTTGACACTGCTCCCTATCCCAAAGGACATTCACAGTAATACTTACAGATGGACACTATTGAGGATGGAAACTTGACTTTCCTTCCTTCCCTGTCTTCACCACTTTCTCACACTCTTCCCAGTTCTTGCCCAGAAGTGAAGCTATGCCACCGTGCTAGTTGGACAGTTGGGTGCTACTATGTTCTGAAAATAGTAACCATAGCTGATCCATACAGCAAATCTTCATCATCCACTTCTCTGTATTTTTGCTCTGTGCCTCCGCTGTTTCTCTTAACTCTGTCATTGAGAATTTTATGTTTTTCTCTCTTGTACAGTTTCCAGGAGCCTCCATTGTGATTTCCTGCATGTTTGTGGTATTGGCAGTTGGCAGTGTCTTTTTCTGTTTCAAGTTTAATTCTCCTTGAAATGTTTTCAAAAACGTGTTTTCATGTCTGGTTCTCCTCAAATGTCTGGTAACCTGGCAAGAGAAAACTGTGGCCCGTGGTTAGGACTTGGTACCTGTCTGGCTCACTGGAGGATTCTCTGCCTGAGCCATGTTAGTACAGGAACTTGAATCCTACATGATGCTTTTGAGGTAGTCAAAATGCCCAGGAACAGTTTCATCTCTTAAGTGGGGTGTGGAACCCCGAACGCCAGAACCTTGCCAATGAACCCTGACCACCAGAACCCTAACAACTAGAACCCTGACCACAGAACCCTGACCCTCTGGTGAACACCAGAACTCTGACCACAGAGTTCTAACCACCAGAACCCTGGCCACCAGAACCCTTATGAACAGAGCACTGAACCACAGAACCTTGACTACCAGAACCCTATTATAACCCTGACCAGAGACCCCTGAACTATTAGAACTCTGACTATAGACCCTCCAACCACCAAAAACCCTGGCTACCAAAACCCCCGACGACTAGAACCTTGACCACAGAACTCTAACCATCAGAACTCTGACCACAGAACTCCAGCCACCAGAACCCTTATAACCAGAACTCTGACTGCAGAACCCTGACCACTGGACTTGAGGATGAAGTGAAGAAGATTTGGGTCTTCACATGGAGTGTGGATATGATCGATCACCTAATCATCTCTGGGGTGTAAATAAGCTGTCCTTTAATGGTGCTGTGTCTCTTAGTTTAGGACCTTGTGTTGTCTGCTCTCAAGAGAAAATCATCAGCTTTCTGGAAAGTCTAGGGGATGTTTTGCCTGGGCTGGGTCAGGGAAGGGATCTGGTGGCTTACTGACGACCTCTAAGTGGGCCCTCAGCCCACCGGCTTCTTTCACGTGGCTTCTCTGCCCCCATCTACCACAGAAAGGGCCACAGTTGTGTGTGTGTGTGTGTGTGTGTGTGTGTTTCTTTGCCTGAATGATTAAAAATGTTTGCATCTGAGACATCCTCAAAGGAGCATGCATTAAAACTGTGTCCTCCAGCTTGGTGCTGGGGGNTGTAAGTGCACTCTTTCTGACATGAAAATTCCTCAGGAGCCTTCAGGTCAGAGGAGACCTGCCTTTGGAAGGGACAGAGAGACTCTGGCTCTTTCTTTTTCCCCTCTCCTCTGCCTCCGTGCCACGAGGTAACCCGCTTTCTTTTTCACGTGTTTGTGTCATGATGTGCCCACCAAGACACGCTGCCTTGCCATAGGCCAACCAGACTGGGACCTACAAAACTGTGACCCTGGACACACCTTTCCTTTTTATGTGTTTATTAGTCCAGGCATTTGTTATAGGACCGGAAAGCTGACTGACACATGGCCTAGGGAGAATGCAGGCACTATCTGGATTTTGGAAACTTCAGAGTTGCCATCCCCAGATCTTACTCTCGAAGGTTTATGGCCTTTCCAGAGCTGCCTTGTACTGGGCTGTCAGAGAGCAGAAGTACAAGTGTGTCCTTACCTTCTTCACACTGGTCACTCTTCATTGAAATCATTCACTTTGTAACCACTTGTTGGCCCTTATCTCAGAAATCGACCTGGGCTGGATTTAGCTGTGTGCTGACTAAAGCTGCGAACTCTGCCCCACAGTATGTCTGTAAACGTGGCAGATGAATACATAGTTAGGTACGTATATTTCGAGCAGAAATGCAAGTAATTGAGAGGACTGGGACTCTCCGTGGAAGTCAGGCTGTTTTCCAAGTTATTCCAGCAAGTAGTTCACTGGCAGGTGCAGACACCTGCTTTTCTGCACAGCCACCTCCTCTCAAGAACACCTATCTCGCTGATTGCTGGCTAACTTCCTGCTGCCCGGGTGAGAAGGCTAACGCTCTTTGAAGGAAAATCCCCGGGCCAGCTCCATCCACACACAGCCCTCTGCAGGAGTGAGCTGCCTGGAGAATGAGCCTGGGAGCTGTCACAGGTGGACTAGACTGAGTGGTTTGGGTTTGGGCTGTTGAACAAGGGCCAGGCAGTGCTCAGTGGGAGGTAGAGTCAGAGCTGCTGAATGAGGCTGCCTTTTCCTGGAAAGTGCCTACAAGAGCACGTGGGTTCCTGCTTCCTTGTTTGCTCTCCCTTCCCATCTCCTCCTCCCTCTTTTCTTACCCAGGGCCTCTTCCCTTCCATCCCTCATTCAAAGAAAGGGTCTCTCCTCCCTCCCCTTATTTTATTTTTTTAAAAAAATATTTATTTATTTATTATGTATACAATATTCTGTCTGCATGTATGCCTGAAGGCCAAAAGAGGGCACCAGATCTCATTACAGATGGTTGTGAGCCACCATGAGGTTACTGGAAATTGAACTCAGGACCTTGAGAAGAGCAGGCAATGCTCTTAACCGCTGAGCCATCTCTCCAGCCCTTATTTTCTTAATATAAAAGCTTGATTTCTACATGAAGACACAAAAGGGTTGGACTTTTTCTAAAGGGATTTTTTCCCCCATGAGACAGGGTTTGTCTCTATGACAGCCCTGTCTATCATGGAGCTAACTTGCTTTGTAGAACATGTTGGCCTCGCAGAGATCCTCCTGCCTCTGCCTCTGTACCACCACACCCTGCTTAAAGGGACTTTTTTTTTTCTAAGACTGCCTTTATTCAAATCCCCACTCTCAGCAGCAGTGGTCTACTTGAGACTCTGGCCCAGGCTGATTGGATTGGGAGAGTTGCTTCTTGGAGTGAGAGTTCTCTGCTGTGGATCGGAGAATCATAAGAAGGCTAAGGTCATGACAAAGAGTCATAAAAAGAGACTCTCCTTGTATGGGAATGTGATACAGTAGTGGTGTTGGGACATCCTGACTTATTGGGAAGCCAGGATATCCTTAGAGCTGCAATAGGACAGTTCTAGAGGCTGGAGCTGCAATAGGACAGCTCAGCCCTGGAGGAAAAGTGTCCTGACCATCAGGAAGCCAGGCTACCTGAAGCTGGGGTGCAGTGGGCAATGGTCTCCCAGCAGGATATAGGGATCCGGCTCTTCTCCTGGAGAGCCGCTACATCTAAACTCTGCTCGGATGTTCCCTTTGGAAGAGAGCTATCTGCTGTTTCTTCTGCTAACACTCTGCTAAAGGGAAGCCTCCTGCAGAAATGTAGCAATCTCCTCCAGCTCCAGAGAAAAGTTGTTACTTTTCCTTGATGGCCTTGCCCCCTTAAGGAGCGTCCTAGCAAGGTTCTTCCGTTCTGCTCTGCCTTGCTGAGGCCCCCCTAGGGAGCGTCTTAGCAAGGTTTTTCAGTTCAGCTCCCTAAGGGATGTCCTGGGGAATGAAGGTCAGACTTTTTTGAGAAAGAGATTTATTTGGGAAGGAGTAATCCAGGAGGGTGGCTGACTCTGCCAGGGAGGAATTAATGGCACCTTTTAACTGAAGGGGTGGAGAGGCTTATATAGGACTTCTTAGGGGCGGAGTTCTCCCAGGGAGATGGGGTATTGGTTAGTTTTTCCTTGCTCAGGGATTGGTCAGTTGGTTGGGATAGAGATGGCTCTGACTTCATGACCAAACTGTGTTTCTTTCACTGGTCCTTTTAAACTTTCTGACTCTAATCTCAGGACCAGGGCATATTTCTTTCACTGGCTTTAATTCTAGGGACAAAATGTGTTTCTTTGACACTAGTTTCAGAGCCAGGGCACATGTCTTTAGTATTGGGTTCAGGGATAAAGATGTTTCATCCCCTGACCCAGGTCTCAAATCCAGGGTGTGTTTCTTTCTCTGACTCTGGGTTCAGAGTCAGGGTGCTCAGCAATTGGTCGGTTTCCTGCTCCAGTTGTCCCTTTTACCCTACACTTAATTTACCCTGACTTAATTTTTAATAGTATCAAATATCACTCATTGGGCAGATGGTGTCTGCAATCCCTCCCCTGTAATCTGGCAGTCATCAGCGTTCCTTCAAGGAAGAGACCAAGTGCTAGGGTATTGGTGAGAGAGGGTCTTGGGGGGAGAGACCTCCTCTTTCTAAGAGTTTCTCTTCAAGGCTGGGGACCACATTCTGGTGTCCATGCCTTCTGTGCATGGACCCAGGGAGGGTCAAGCTCTGTATGGGCTGCACAGATGGGGAAGTACTGGAGTAACAGCATTGGATATACCCTAGACCACTAGGGTATCATGGTATCAGTCAGCTGTGGTGACAGGGATGGGCTGTTGACCTGACATGGGACCAGGAATAGTTCTCATCCCTCCCTACTGTCACCTTCCCTTCCTTAGCTGGTCACATACTAACACCAGCATTCTGTGTGAGGGCCCGGCCAAGGGAGGTCACTGCAATGATTGCCTCAGAAATTCTTCCAAGATCCTGTGACAGCCAAGTTCCCATGTCCCGGGACCCCATGCCTAAACCAGGCCCCATTTGTCTTCTCCAGGCTCCATAGGGCATCCCATCACCCCAAACCCCATCTTCCAGCTCCAAGTGTCCCCAGAGCCACCGGGACAAATGTTTCTGTCTCAGCTGGAGGACCAAGGGTCACCTCCACCGTACACGACTCAGAAGTCAAAGCGAAGCTGAGGACAGCTCAGGTCCTGGCCACACTTGGCTTTAGTATTCAGCATTAATGAGAGAAACTGACGGCGAGCAGTGATCAACTGTCACTAGGCACTTCTACACAGTCATGTAAGGCAAGTAAGGTGACCGTCAGAAATGTTATACAACTACCCCAAGGTCGTATAGCTATGACGTGGCAAAGTCAGACCTCAAGTCCAGGATTTTGACTCAGTGTTTTTCCTATCACCCAAGCTCCCTGAGGCTCATTTGGGGAGCCTTATTCTATCACATGTTTCCCACCCTTGACAGAAAATCCTCATGACCTGGTCCCCAAGGGATTATAGGCCCAGAAAGTCGGTGGGGTGGGGGCAGGCTGGGAGGCCATGTTCTCTGTATGAGAACATGGAAAAGGGCCTAGAGCTTGTGGTTTGTCCTCTGTACCAAGGCCGTCCCATTACATGGGGGTAGGCATCTAGGAGTAATCTACCGAGATATGGGACAGGTCACAGTGGCAGAGGAGAACAGTTCATATCAGCTAATTGGCCAGAAGGGTGTCCTGCAAGGTTGCTGGAGGGACCAGAGTGCTTGTGCAGATGCCTGTGATCTTCCGCCAGCAGGGCTGGGTGCTGGAATCAGAAAAATAGACCCTGGTGAAGAGACCAGCCTTGGCACAGGTCCTGCCAGAGCTGTCTATGCACCTGCTAGCTCCTGCATCTCCTGCCTCCTGGACCGTCAGTGAGCACATGGGGTGAGCAGCTGGGAATGTCCTTTGTCCTGTCTTCTGATATTAAGGTGACTTGGTCTAGGTAACTGAGAATCTGAAACAGCGTAGAGATTAGAAGTGAAAACCTGGTCAAAGACCACAGTCCAGCCATCCTGCTCTGCAAAATGAAGACACTTGTTCCTGAGCCTGTTTGGGAACTTTTCAAAAGCTTTCTGTGGGATCCTCACTCACCCTGGGCCTCTTTCCAAATGGAAGGCATTTGAATAGTGGCTTCAGCAATGAGGCCACTCAGCTTTATCCTAAACCAAATTCTTGCTGATGGGTGTCTCAGTTATTGGAAGCCCACCTGGTAACTCTCCAGCAAACAGAACCCCTCTGTAGGAAACACTTCCTCTGCCATTTGCCATGCACAGTGCCACTGGCCATCCATATTCAAACAGCAATTCGTGGAAAATAGCTTTTAAAATAGCAACTATACTAAACACACGGGCTCCTCCACTTGCCTTTAATCCCCGAACAGCTCAACCTAACACATTTCCATTGTACTTACATTATGTTAGGTATTCTAAGTCATCCAGATTACACAAATGCTACACCATTTCACACAGAAAGATATTGGTGTCTGCGGGAAGTTCTGAAACCGATTCCCACTGAATAGCAAGGAGCAGGAGTCTAGAGACTATGTTTGTCATGACAGCCCCTATGGAAAGTACAATGGGCTCGGTGGCTATGGTGTCATCACTCAGGCCAGGGTGGCAGGAAAAGAAGAAACAGCAAGAGTCCTGCCTTGATCTTGAGTGTATGCAAGACCTTTGTAAGATGTGTGCTGGTGACTTTTGAAAGCGATTTTCTTAGGCAGTGGCATTTGTAGAGGATGGTCAGTCACCCTCTGTCAGTGGATACAGAAGGAAGCTGTCTCCCTGGGTTAGCCAGCAGGTTATGCAAGAAATGGCTGAGAAGTACCTGAATTGATTAACATCTTGTAAGCAAAGCAGTCAAACTGGAAATCACCTCTTGTTTCATGTAAATCACCCAATGAGTGTGGGGGTAGGGGAGCTAATAGAAACAGGATATACAGGACAAAGGAGATGATAGCCCTGCCTTGCTGCAGCTAGGCTAACCATAGTGAGCCCTAAGGGCCAGATTTTAAAGCCTACTCTAGGCAGGTTACAGTATTTGGGGAGAAAATATAGGAAATGTGAGTGAGCCAGAGATAACTTCTAAATGTGTGGAGTTGGTGAATCTGGACCTTGTTTGCACCATGAGGAGGAGGCACCTGCCTGGAGAAAGGGAGTGAAGGTGGGAAGGCCCAGAGCCCCCACCCCCCAATCCTGATATGGTATCCAGCTGTTGAAAATACTGCGATGGCCAAGGTCACAGATTCAGAGGAACTTGCAATCCTTCTAAATCTAGCTTCTAAAGTGAATCCTACGAAACCCGTCTCTTAATTGCTATGACAATGATTTAGAGATTACTCTGTTTCCTTTCCAGGGAGAAGACAACAACATCAAGAGTGACTTCAGGGTGTTTGGGAACTGCAGGATGCAAAGCAGATGGTTATCTTTGTTATGGTTTTGACTCTTTAAGAGGCAAGCTACGCCCACTCCCAGTGACCCT
>LOEQ01005031.1:67016-97789 GCA_001685075.1 Bramus lutescens | reverse complement strand
GGGGGAGGGAAATGGGAGGTGGAAATTTTCAATTAAAAAAGTTAGCTCATCAAATAATTAATCAAAAATAAATGAAATTTTAAAGAAGAAAATAAATGTGTCAAGATGGGTTAGTAAGAATGTGTAACAATGTGACTCACAGGCAAAGAACATATTGTTAGCCATAGTTTCAAATAACATTTCCGTATTTAAATGTAGAAAACACATAAGAGTTCTTAACAGCAAATTATTATATGGTTACTTCAGAACAGTACTGAAAAATGAACACGGGCTTTGCAAACACCTTTCACAACCAATCTAGGGTGGGAGACAGCTGGAAAGATGACCAATTAAGGTGGATGTCATAATGTGTGAAATGGAGGAACAGAAACTGATTACAGGAAGTCCATGTCATTATATAATATACTTACAAAATGTTTTTGAAAGTAGCAGGTAATTGGTCTGGGGAGATGTCTCAGGGAGAAAAGGACTTGATACACAAACATGCAGTTCTGAGTTCAGATTCCTAGTACATAGGTAAAAGCTAGAAATGATGCTGCCTTTCTGTAAACTGAGTTCTCAGTGTAGGGAACAGTAAAGGGTGAATCCTGGGCACTTGTTGTTCAGGAAGATTAGCCACACTCTTGGGATACAGGTTCACTGAGATAACCTTTCTGAGAAAACTAGGTGGAGGATAATAGAAAAAAAAATCCCCAACAGATATTGACCTATGGACTCTACATTTGCATCGGGGACCAAAAGCATTAACACACACACACACACACACACACACACACACACTGTATTCATGTTTTAGAAAAATCAATATACATTTTAGAAAAGACAGGTAAAATTATGAAATATTCTCACATGAGGAAAGCAATAGCAGAAAAAGAGAAGAAACAGAAATTACCTCATTCACATATTCATTAACCATGAACAAATAAAACAAAATTCCTGATGATAACCTCAACTCATGAACTCGATATATTCAACTAGCAATTTACCATAAACATATTTTATAGGGTCGAAGCATATTCCATACAGTCTGAGAGACAGTTCTCTTCCTGGATTTTTGGGAGAAATACATTTTAATAAATCTCAAAACTAACTTCCAGTTAATCTCTGTTCAAGGTTAAATTTTATCAGTCATATCTACTAATGAGAGAAAAAGAGAAATGAAATGTTTTACAAGATTTTGGAAGTTTTTATTTCTTGACAAGGAAATGACATTTAAAATGTTTGCCATTAGATATAAAACATACAAGCATAACTTCTGGTTACTCATGTTTCTTAATAAATCTGATCTCATAATTTAACTAATTTTTACAAAAATCATGAGTAATTGTACAATAGATATGAGTAGCTCAACGGAGGTGAGACTTTTGCAGATCCAGTGTAGTGTGTTTAAAATAAAATATAGAAGTGCCTAGCTTGGAGTCATTGCCTGGGTATGGATTGTTCTGTGTATCTCCACTTGATCTTTTCTCTTGGTAAAAAAAAATGACACCTCACAACTATGTATTTTCAAAGAGTGTATAACCCTACCTAAATCTTTGCAGGTTAGGTTGTTCTGTGACCATGACTGAATTTTTGTATTAGTTGACAGATAAAACTATGTGTTTATTCCATACAGGATGGTGTATAAGTAGGTGATTATATCCAATTATTAAACATCAAATTTCAAAGTTATAATTTCGATGAGAGTACTTAATGTACTTTCTTTGCATTTTCAAGAATACAATATATTGTGACTAAGTACAGTTGTTATGTTAGAGGTCCTTGATAAACTATTACACACATGCACACACACCCAAACATATCCACACACATCTCTCCCTGTTTGTCTTCTCTCGTTTCCACAAACTCCTCAACCTGCTTTACTCTCTATCCTGTTCTCCATTCTCTAGGATCTGTTAGGTATCTATGAGAGTGATTACTCATATTTCACATGTGAGCAAGATCTTGTGGTGTTGGCTTGTATGTGTCTGACTTATCTCACTTAATATAAAGACTCCAGAAACATTTGTGTCGCAAATGACAAGATTCAACATTTCAGTGGTCGATGACCTAATTAGTGTTATATCACAGACACACACACACACATACATATACACACATGCATATTGTTCTATATCTATCTTCATACCTATTAGTAAAATGGTTTACTAATTATGCCTGTTGCTTGATTCTGCTAGTGAACCAGAGAAGCAGGCTGATTTAAGACTTCTAAATAAAATTTAAATATATATGTTCTTGTGCCACAGAATGCATGTGGAGATCTCAGTATAACTGGGGAGTTCATTCTCTCCTGTCATGTATGCCTTAAGTATTAACCTCAGTTTACCAGCCATGTCTGACAAGTCTCTTAACATGTTGTGTGCTATATTACCAGTTATTTGAAATGTGTGTGTGTGTGTGTGTGTGTGTGTGTGTGAATGTACAAGTGGGGATTTGCCCCAGGTATTGTCTCACCTCCATCTTCCTTTCCCTTATCCGTACTCCATATTGTACAGTGTGAAATCTGTGTTCCTCATAGAAAAAGCTGAGCTGTGAATGGTGTTATAGAAAGGCCTTTCCAAAGAGTAGTTACATTTTCCAGTGGCCCAGAGAGTAGAAATTTGTTTTTTTCACAGTGTTTTTTTCTTTTCATTTTTTTTGAAATGTATATTTTTTCCCAGCTGTAAATGGAATTCAACCCCTAGAGAGCAAAAACTCATTTCTAGATTTGGAATCTACTTTACTCTAGTGTGTTTGAGATATGCAAGATTCATTTCTAAGTTTGGAATCTACATTACTGCAGTGTGTCTGAGGTAAGTAAAAATCATTCCCTCTGCAGCTCAGGGATGTCTACAAGGCTCGCAAACTAAGCAAAAGCGAGATGATTGCCCAGAATTGAGAAGTCTCTTAGCACTTTATTACTGTTATTCTTTCTGCCATATTAGTCTTCTGCGGTCTCAGGGCCTTGAAAGATTTTTCAGCACCTCAAAATGTATGAGGCATTTTTAATGATTTTTCTTGTAAAATCCATTTCAAATCTTCACTAAAAGAAAAATCTGATGCTTCTTTTTATTTCAGTTTTACATATAAAACTTTCTAAAGTTTCTTAAAAGTAACACTTTAAGTTTTACCTAATATTGATAATTTTTAAGTTATTTTCAAAGTTTAAGTTCAAATTTATTCCACAAAGTCATCACACAGATGATGCGGTTGCTTGAATGAGAATGGCTACCACAAATTTGTATGTTTAAATACTAGTTTCCCAGTTTGTGGATGTGTTTGGAAAGGATTTGCAAGTGTGACCTTGTGGAAGGAGATGCGCCACTTGGGATGGACTTTGCGATTTCAAAAAAATTGTGCTGTTTTTACTGTTTACTTGTTGACTGGTTATATCTCAAGATGTGATTTCTCAGCTACTGCTTCAGTGCTGCGCCTCCCATCAGGTCTCACACCATGATGGTCATAGACTCACCCTCTGCTATTGTAATAGTCTGATAAATGCTTTCTGCAATCAGTTTCTGAGGCTATAATGTCTTATCACACCAGCAGAATATTAAGACAGAAACATATTTTATAGTGATGTCCTCAGAAGGAAGGTAATAGTTTATCAATAAACATTCCATCATGAAAACAGGAATCACTGTCAACAATGTGCAAAAAAGTTAATTCAATTTATTAATATTCATAAAATATTTATCAAGACTTGCAAAAATCATGCCTGGATAAAACCTTGTCCTGCAGCATTTTAAGCCACCTTGTGTCTTCAGGTGTCCTCAGTTGATGGGAGTACTGGAGACTGTTTGACAAGGCAGGATTTTTTTGAATCTTTCCAAGGCCTCATGCCCAGGCAACTGCCACTGGGTGTCATGTTGACAGGGCAGCTTCCCAGAAAATCACACTCACAGACTTCCCTTAATTGACCTGACTCACAGGTTACTCACAGCAAACAAAGAGCCTTTGTTAGGACCATTGCGGGGAAATTGGCAACAGCAATCATTTAACATCACAGCCTACAGTGGCTGTGAGTCATTCTTTACCCCATCATCCATGTTATAACACCCAGGTTAATGGTCGTGCTTTTTTTTATTTCTGTGTTTCTTTGCTTCACACATGCCTTATTACATAACTTATGTTGGCTTTGAACTTAGTGAGTAGCCCAGTTTGGGCTTACACTCACAGCTATCCTTCTGCCTCAGCTTCCTAAGAGTTGAAATGACAGATATGAAGCACCACGCCCTTATAGGTGTTACTAGAGTTGTTCAATACATTTTATTTTGTTTAAGTAATTTTAGTTTCCACTGCCAAATAATTTTGTCATATTCTTATAGCTATTTCATCATATATAATTTTTATTTAAGTATAATCTTTAAAGTACTGTTTTTGCCACATTCAGAAGAAAGTGTTATTTCAGACTTTCATACCCTATGAAAAAGTTTTTAAATAAAAAAATTTACAATTGAAGAAAAAGAGGCTATAGTTTTTGAGAAGGAGTGAAGGGAGACATGGGATGGATTGGGGTACTATTAACTGTACTTTAATTTTAAAATTGCAAAAATAGAAGAAATTTTATAGTAAAACTTTTGGGAAAAAATGGTCCTATAGAAAATGTATAAATGTATAAAAAATGGAACCAATGTTTTCTTTTAAATTTCTTGCAGCCTTCCAAATATAAATGACGTTCTGAGATCTAAACCTAGTTTTCAGCTCTTGCTTGTAGGTGAATTCCATATAAGCAAAACATCCCTTTGTATTTGATGGATTTCATTTAATTATGTGCTCATTGGTTCATCCACACATTGCTGGAAGTATGAATGTAAGATCATAGGGATTGGCACTATTAGGAGATGTGGCCTTGTCGGATAGGCATGGCCTTTGTGAAAATGCTTCACTATGGAGGTGGACTTTGAGGTGTTGTATATGCACAAACCACATCCAGTATCCAGTTCACTTCTTGTTGCCAATCAAGATGTGGGACTCTCGGCTCTACCACCACGACTGCACGCGACCACATCCCATTACAGTGATAATGGACTCAACTTCTGGAAATGTAAGGCACCCTAATTAAATATTTTTCCTTTATAAGCGTTGCCATACACATGGTGTCGCTTCACACAATAGAAACTCTAAGACAATCCTCAGTACAAGTGTGTTTAAAAGGAAGGTTCTTTTTCAAATTGATTTATAAATTTAATTCAAGTCCAACTAAAACTCAAGGAGGATTTTAGAAATAACCAAGCTCATCTGAAAATTATCATTACAAAATTTGCCAAAATCCAGACAATAGAAACAAAGAATCACTTAACATTATTTCAGTTCCATGATAAACCTAGAGCATTAATAACAGGACAACCAAAGGATCAAAAGAGTACAACATATGATTTCATAATATTGATATCTAATTTTGTCCAGTGTTGGCATAAAAATCTAATGGAGAGGAGGTATGTCTTACAAATGGCAATACTACTGAAAGACCAACTCCCTGTCTATATGGAAGAATGAATTCCTATTTTTTTATGTAATATGCACAAACATTTCTAAATGTGTAAAGTAACAAACAAAACCATTAAAATAAAGTAGAAGAGACCATATTCTCTGCTCAAAATTTCAACTATGTTAATACTTTAAATCTCTGCGCACACAGAATTATCTCAGAACTTCTTGCTTCAATATCTCATTTCTAATCAGGAACAAATAATTGGATTACATGCAATGCTCTTCAACTTTCAAATGTTTGTTATATATTACAAAAATCCTAGGCGTCTTTTTCTTTCCCCCTCTCTCCCTTCTACACCGGAAACTTTGAATGATGTTTTATGCCTGGATTGGGTAAGGAACACAGAACCTTGTCTCAAAGACTGATGGCAGCTTGCCAATAGAATCACCGACAGCCTTCCTTCATGCTGTCATTCTGTCCCCCAACTTACTGATAACTAAATTTACTCTTCATATGCGTATTGTTTAAATTTCATTTTACTCCTCTCGTATATTACATCTCAACTGCAGTTCCTCTTCTCTTCCCACTCCCAAGTCTCTTCCCTCCACCAACCTCCCCTCTTCCAGAGATCCACCCCACTCAGTCTCCCCTCAGAAAATATCAGGCCTCCCAGGGACATCAACCAAACATAGCATAATATGCCACTCTCAGACCAGGAACATACAATCACATCAAGGCTCAACAAGGCAACCCAGTAGGAGAAAGAGGTACCACATGCAGGCAAGAGAGTAAGCTATGGGACCCTGTTCCCACTGTTAGGAAATTCACAAGTACACCAAGCTACTCAGTCATAACATACATGCAGAGGACCTAGGTCAGACCCCTACAGGCTCCCTGATCTCTGTGAATCCCCTGGAGTCCCAATGAATTGAATCTGTGGGCCATGTTCTCATGGTGTCTTCTTTCCCAACAGGATTCCTCAAACTCCTATTGTTTGGCTGTGGGACTCTGCATCTAGTCCTATCGGGGCTGGATGAAGTCTTTCTGGTCCCCTAGATGAGGATTCTGCTAGGTTCTGTTCCCAGAACACTCTACACCCAGGATAAGCTCTAAGTTGAAGGTTTTACAGCTGATTTGGTGTCCCAATTCCTCCACTTGAGACTTTGCTTCGTTACAGAAGGTGGCCAGTTCAGGCTCTGTTACCCTGATGTCTTCAAGTCATTGCTATGGTTATTCTAGTAGATTCTGTGAAGTTTCCATTGCACTAGGTTTGGACCTTGCCTCTGAAATGCTCCCCAATTCCAATCATTACTCTCAGAATTTTCTCCCTTGCCCCATACTTGATCCCTCCTCTTGTTAGCCCCACCCGCCCCAAGTCCAACAGTAACACTCAGCTTTTAATTTGTAATACATAGTTCATATGTGTATTATTTTAAATTTTATTGATTCTTTATGGATTTCACATCAAGAATTCTGATCCCACTTATCTCCCTGTGCCCTGGCATCTGCCCTCTGCCCTTGCAACCTCCCCCCAAAAGGAAACCAAATTTAAAAGAAAAACCAAAACCAAACAAGACAAAGAAACAGTACACAACAAAAGAAAAAGAAAAAATCTTGTGTAAGCTGTAGTGTGGCCCACTCAGTCACACGGCTATCCTTTAGTCCATCCATCTTTTCTTGCAAGTGTTCATTGTCACAAATCATTGGTTTGGCTCAAAGCCTCTAACTTCTGCTGTACCACTGATAATGGGCTTTCTTTGGGATTCCACTTGTATATCCTGTGGTCCTATGCTATGGAGGTCCTGCTGTTTTCCATCTGTAGGTTTTTCCCCTTCACCTGTTCCAGCAATTCATAAATGAGGTGGATGTTGTTCTGAGCCTGGGTGATAGCCTGGTGACTCAGCCCGCATCATCACTACTGGGGAGAACTCTCTAGTTCTCTAGCTAGCTCACTCAATTCAGCCTGCAGCAAAGAGTAGGGCCAGTCATCCTGACCTCAGATCTGGGTCACCCATGCTCACACCTCAAGGGCCAGCTCCACTGTTTAGCCCAGCAGAGGTGCAAGAGCCTCTCTCCTGATTGCTGTACGGGGCGAAGGAGGCATATGAGGGGAGTGGGAGTCAGCAATCCTGCTCTCATGCCCTGAGGGCTGGCTCACCTGCCTGCCTGACCACAGGATCCCCTCTAGTGTGCAGCCCAGAAAGGATACAGAGCCCTCTCTCCCGTGTGATGCAGATGATGCAGCCAGAAAGGGTCAGGGCTAGCTCTCCAATTCTTATGACTCTGAGGCCAGTTCTCTTACCTGCCACAAGTGGTAATCAACTAGGGAGGCGTCTTTCTCTCACCCATGCACCACTTGGCAGACAAGGGGGCAGGGTCAGCTCTCCTGCTCTCTCTCCCTCAGCCTGGTTCACCTGTGTCCCCAACCCCACAAGACTAGCTCTAATGTGCTGCTCAGGTGTGGTGCATGCCTGCTGAGGAGTGAGACTAACTTTCCTGAATGCGGCTGAATTTGTGGCACTTGTGATGCTTTCTACCTCTCCTGCTCCCTGCCCCAGAGTCCCTCGCTCCTCCCTTTCTTTCCTAGCCATCCTTATTTTTCCTAGAGTTAAGTTTTCTATATTTTAACCCTATACTCAATGTGTACACTTCCGTACACAACGCTGTCGTTTTCTGTGTAAAGAGGAAACTCTGTAATAGGTTAAATTTTATATGATAATATATCAATATAAAAGTTTTATTTTAAAAAGAATAATGTTCCCCTTGTAGTCCTTTCAAGGGCTTTTATTTCAGCATATTTAAGGCAGAAGTTTTCAGTTAAATGTTTACCATTTTCATAACTCATAATCTATAATAATAATCTATTTTCTCTCTTACTTTAGAGCATCCAAAAGTTGTATGAACTGGCACTCGTAAGCAACTTTTATGTGTTTATAAAAGTCATGACATAGTAAGTCTTGTAATAGACACCAGTGACTGACTCAAACCACATTTCACAATATTTCAGAACTAATTCTTCTATACTATAAAGAACTTACACTCAGAATGCTCTGATGCAGCAATGTCCACGGTGCCATGAACTGCAGTCATTCTCGAGTCTTTCACATGGCTATTTAACTAATCACATGAATCTGTTTGTGTGTAGGCACATGGTAGACGTCAGAGGAGACATTGTAGGAGTCTTTCCCTTGGTGCTTGGACTGACTTGGAATGCAGGTGTTGGAAGAGACCAAGATGATACCCATTGGATGGATGAGAAATGAATGTCCAGAGAAGAGGGATATGAGAACATCCATGATTCTTGGGTAGCACAGACAAGGATCTTATCATTGCAAGTGAGCTTTCTAACCTTCTGCTCCCTCAGTAGGTGGCGCTACATTTTTTACTTGCTTTTCCTCCATGTCTCCACAGATTTTTTTTGTCATTATTATGCTTGTGGCCTTGATGATAGATGTGCCACATGTCATGTATCACGCCCACTTAATCAATGCTACACAGTGAAATTTAGTGAAGTTGCAGCAAGGGTTAACACAATCAATTTGAGAATATTTTATCACTCAGAAAAATATATCCCATTCTGCTTAGTGGCATCTTCAGTCTCTACATCACAGCCACTTCTGTCCTTCACAGTCAGGTTCTTCTAAGGCTAGACTATTAGGAATCTATTTTGCCCTGTCTTATTTCCTTTTGCATGGTGTTTTCAAAGTTTATCTCTGGTATCAGTTTGATTCAACTACTCAAATATTGGTGGAAACTATTTCTATGGACTGTATGTCTTAGCCAGTGTTTGACTGCTACGAAGAGACAGCTCAGCCACAGCAATTCTCAAAAAGAAAAGCTCTTAATTGGCCGACTTACAGTTCACAGGTTTACCCCATTATCCCCATGGCAGGAAGGATGGCAGCACGCAGTAGACGCGGTCCTGGAGAGACAGCTGACAATTCTACTTCTGAAGCTGCTGGCAGCAGATAGAACAAAAGGCCCTGGGCCTGGCTTGTGCTCAAGAAACCTTAAAACCCACAGTCAGTGACATCCTTCCTCCAACAAGGCTAAGGCTCACACCAACGATGCCGTATTTCCCAATCTCTTCAAATAGTGCCACGATGTGATGACAAAGAACATTATTTCACACAACCACACTATACATAGCACTTTTACAAATTTCTCTTTAAAAAATTCTACAGCTTCATATATTAATTTCTCTTGGAATGGTTTGGCTACAGAGTGAACATTAATGGGGCTAGCCATTGTTCTGTCTGTGTAGTAATAATTTTATATACCTATGAGACTGTCTAAATAATAACAGACATAGTTCATAAAAGTATCCACAGGCAACGATTAAGGGCGATTTTTAAAAAGGCTCCCAAATTTAAATCATAAGAATAAACTATATGATATGCAGCAAGAATAAGATATTTTGCTATACAAAGCTCACAATTTTAAAAAAAATATAGAAAATCAAGGGTATTCAGTTTCTAAAAGGGACGTCCCAATTTAAAGAAACTACAAAAGGAAACATGATGTAAGTAAAAATCTTAATGTCTAAACAGAGAACTGGAAATGAGAGCGATGGGGGGTAGGATGTTACCCCTGACACAAACAGGCACCGAAACCACCAGCACATCATCTGTGCTTTCTCAAAACCCTCCGTAGATGGGGTCTGGGCCATCTCCTTCCATGGAAACATCACAGAAGCGAGGGATTCCGTACAAAGGGGAAGGTAATGGCCAGTCTAATATCAAAATTTCCCGAGGAGAAAGTTTCACAACTCCTGATGGAGCTTCATTTTAACTGTAACTAACAGGGAGTTACACACGATGTGTCGGGGAAATGACTTCCTATTGGGTATTGCCTGCTGAAAGAGTTCTTTAGATAACTACAAAATTTACAAATCCTCTTGGCTGCTGAGTGTAATTTGCCTGCATTTTAATCAAGACAATACTGTTATAGTTTCAAACATGGTTGGTTTTGCTTTTTGATTTTTGTTTTGTTTAGCTTTGTTTTGACCATGTGGTGGTCATTAATTTGACATGTTCAATTATAGCTATTTTTAGTTTGTATTTCCCTAACCTGAATCCTTGCCTTAATAAAGAGAAATGTTATTACATTTTCAGATAAAGAAACTATCCAACTCTTCAAGCCAAGGATGTACACTTTCTGCTAAAGCTAAAAAATAAAAAAAATTGTGTTGTGTAAGTGATGAATGTTAATGCTTATCTAGTGGCTTTTTCAGATTCTTCAAAAATAATTTGAGTAATTACTTGTGTGTTTTCTGTATTTTCCATTTTTGCCATACAATACTGGATTTTGTTTGAGCTAAAAAATGTAATTGAGATGTTTAATAATTTTAACATCAATTATAAAATGCTTCCAAGTAATGCAAACACACAACATTTTTAAAATGTGATTGGAATAATTTTGAATTACTGGCTTAGCATTATTGAATCCACAGCAGCAGCATTTTTCATAAAGTTGAGCATGAGAATATATCATATGTTTATGAAATGTTGCAGTTAATAAGCTTCATATACAACATGCTCACAGTGGGTAACTTCTCTCCTTAGAGTGATGCTTTTTTTCAAATATCTGGAACAATATTGAAAGATAATTGTCAACTAAAGCCCTTAGTTTCCTATAATGTTTTCGTTATACACAATTAATTTCTTTGTATCTATTTTGAGATCTCTCTTTTCAATATCATATTTTATTTTGTTGTCACATTTCTGAATCCTCACGGCTATTGCTTAAATTTTCCTTGGTTGTGAGAGTCTTTAATTTTAATATTAATTCTAATGGATAGTTAAATTGTCTATAATTACCTTTCACCATGATACTTCAGAATATTGCATATAACGCCATTTGTAAGTCTCTCAGTTGTCAAATATTTATCTTTACACACTGTTTCACTTTTATCCAGAAAAGTGGATAAAAAAAACTTTATAGAATGTTTCACAAATGTTGCACATCTGTTGTTACTCACATTATTGTTGTTCAGGGCAAAAGGAAAGAAAATGAGTAACATTCCTAGAATACTACATCCTACATCCAGGGACGACCCCATATAGGCTTCAGTGTTTCTATCCTTGGTCCATAAATCACATTTAGGAAAACTACGGAATATTTAGGACCTGGGACTATATTGGAGGAAGTGGATCTTGGAAGTAGGGGCTAAGTTCATTCCTAACTGGCCCGATTATATTTCTAGGGAATATAAGCCAACTTAACTGTTCACTGCTTACAATGTTTCTTTTCAGCATCACAGCAATAAGAAAAGTAGCTGAAAACACACGTGAGGTCCTATCCTGCTAACACCATCACAGTGCTGACTCTGTTTACGATGGTGATTACAGGGATGAACTTAACCATGTGAGTGTGTAATGCTTAAAGTGTTAAGTGTTAAAAATATAAAACACTTAAAACTACACACTCACATCGATCTTTGTATTTATTAATATATTTTATAGCCCTATAAGTAATGGGATATGATTTACAAATGTAGATGTAAATTAAATAAGCATAAATGTAGAAAATATAATACAAATGAAATTAAATAAAATGTTGAATCCAATCCAATGTCATTAAATTATTTTATATAAATGTTTACGGTTTGTACTGAATTGTTCTTAGTCATGGAGAGGTCTTTTCAGTACATTATACTTCAGCTTTCTTTCAGGTGATCCCTTAATGGAATTAAAAATGTGGCATTTCAATCCAAGACCCCCATGTTCTTAAAGAAGAGAAAGAGCATATGAATGCATAATTTTCAGGGGATTTGGGGGATTAGTGAAGATTCGAATGTTCCGTTAGTATTAGAAATCATACTTCTCCTGCTAACCGTGTTCCTTTGGAATTTCACTAAGTGATCACGAGATTAAAAGATGCAGAGTGATTTAATTTTACTTAGATTGTTTTCATATACAGCATTTGCAGAAGATTTGAAGACAGTTTCATTTCTTTCTAGTCTATATAAAATCTACTCAGTAATGTATCTTAGAGATCAATGGCAGAAAGAAAAAAAATGCAATTTTTAATGGCTAAGCTGCTTGCTCTGGCATGCCTTTCGTGGTTCACAAAAAATGTATTTCACATGATGCTGGCTCTTTCCTTTACACTTAAATAACACTTTTCATCAATATCCTTGAGCAAGAACAAGCAGAGACACTTTAGTGACAAGCATAGCTCAAGAGATTCCATATACATAAAAGTTAACGGTTTCAAAATCAGTACCAAATATCTTGTACATTTTTTCAAGTTATAAATTATACTCCATTTTTCTTATTAAAAATATGGTTTTTCCAACGTTGCAAAATTAAATATATTCCAAAACCAGATTACTTCCAGAAGTCACTTGTAAATTCAAAATGTCGCTTACCCATTACCTTTTGAACGTTTTCCTGTCCTGATATTTAGTTAAGGGACCTTTTTTTTTTTCTTTAGTATCATTTCTTTGATTTGTACATAGGAATTCTAGTATTTCATACCTTCAATCATATGCTGTGTTTTAATATCTACAGTCGCAGAAGCTAGTTGAACTGCACAATTTTTTCATCAGAAGTAAGCGTACTACTTAACACTACTGAATAGTATAGCATATGGCAGAATATGCATTCACTTGTATTGTTTCTAATAGAGAATGGAATAATTCATAAATTTTTTGTAGCCTAGAATATGTGGCAGTGTTTTGAAACATAATGAAACCACTGGTTTCTCTTTCCAATTACTAAGACAAACTATTTATTTATGTTGATTTTCACTGAAGGTAAAATGTCATTTTCTCACATAGTAATGTTTAAAATAGGAATACAGAAAAGTAAAGTAAACTCAATAATTTATAAGAAAAGGCAAACACAGCTATAAAATGCTATTTTTATTAATTTCTGTAAAAACAATGTTTCATGCCTTCCTCATATACATAAGTATTTTTGCATCTGAAATTCTACCCAACAACTTAATAGCATATAATGGGCAGCGTGACTCTAGAAACTGTAGGTGACTATAGATGATTCTGTGGCATGCACAACCCTTGACATCAGTGTTAAGACATAAACTGAGGAAGGAAAACGACAACAAAAACATATAGCATTTCTTTTTCCAATTGTAAAAAGATCACTGTTTTTGATGACAATGTAAGAATTTAAACCCAGCTCTGCATGTTATAAAACCATAACAAATAAAAGATATATGCAGGTTCTTTTGTGTAGAGATTAAATTATCATCATAATATTTTAGGTGCTTTGCACTGTTGGGAAATATTGCACTAGCTAGGCAAAGATATATTACATTTGTTTATGCTGCACTTGTTTAACTATGTAAAGACATATTGCTTTTTCTTCCTGAGGCACTTGATTAGTCTAACAAAACGCTAAATGTCCAATAGCTAGGCAATAGAGGGGTAGGTGGGGCTGGCAGGCAGAGAGAATAAGAAAGAAAGAATGATGGAAAAATAGAGAGAGAAACCAGGGCCCAACTAGGCAGACACAGAAAAAGCACAAAAGTACGACATACAGAATGAAAGAAAGGTAAAAACCCCAGAGGCAAAATGTCGATGAAGAGAACCACATTAAGGGGGCTGGAGAGATGGCTCAGAAGTTAAGAGCACTGACTGCTCTTCCAAAGGTCCTGAGTTCAATTCCCGGCAACCACATGGTGGCTCACAACCATCTGTAATGAGCTAGTGGGAACAAGCCTTAACTAAGGCCACACATTTGCAACTAATAAGTCTCTGTGTCATCATTTGGGCCTGAAAGCCTGCTACATGACTTGTTCATGTTTCTAAGGTGTGTGTGTGTGTTCATGAGCACACATAGCTTGTTTAGTTTATCATTGGTTGTGTTTATAAGTTAGCACTCAGCAGCTCCCCCTGCCTCAGTATGTCAAAGGGATGCATTGCGAAATGAACTCCCATGGAGAAATAGGTCTTCTCCAGGGACAAAATTTATTAGCAAAGATGGAGAAACTTTAAGAGATACACCCTGAGTCTGTCAGTAACTCTCTTCTACATTACAATAAACTGTAAAGCATAGAGCTGGGAACAAGGCAGACTAAGCTTTGATAGCTTCTGTTTTCATGACTCGATAGCTCTACAGCTACTTTTCCCCTGAATGTGTGTACCATAAATCCACACATTGCAAATTTACTAAAAAGAGCTGATTGAGACTGAGCAGGGATGTTTTTTCTGGACGAAGAAGAGTGTACAGAGCAGCACATGTCTCGGAGTTGTATTTTAGACCATGAATCCTGGCAGTGTGCTTATAAGACTGCTGCATGGCAGTGAAGAACGTGTCCTTGTCATCCGGGGGAGCAGGAACATCTTAAAGATCCAGTGTTAAAACTGCACTTCTCATGCACTAAGGTAAATTGTGGGTAACTGAGGAAATCTGGGAATGGTCTTCCCTGAAAACGTACATATAGGTAGCAATACATACTGAATGAAGATTTATACTCAATTAATATATACATAAATATGTGTGTATGTATCATTTAACAATCAAGGCAATATTTCTTTTTCAAGGCAGGGTTGGACAGAATCACCATGATGAAATCTGTTTTAAAATCTCATGTGGATACCCATTACTTTGTAAGCTAATTTAGCAACAAAAATAAAGTATTTTTAATGTACAATAAAAATTAAAAAAGGAAAGCTAAGAATAAATCAATAAAGCCAGAGTCAGTGAATCAAAGTCTCTAAGTGTTGGAGAAGGCCCGCTTGTTGGTTCCTGGTCACCTGGCTAGCGTAGACAGGAAATAATCACACAGAAATTGTATTATTTAAATCACTGCTTGGTCCATTACCTGAAGCTTCTTATTGACACTTACATATTAATTTAACCCATTTCTAATATTCTGTTTATTGTCACGAGGCTGTGGCTTACCTGGTAAAATTCCCAGCGTCTGCCTCCAGTGGCTCCACGGCTTCTCTCTAACTTGGCCTTCCTCCTTCCATGCTCTAGGTCAAGCCAGTTCTCTTCATTCATTAACCAATAAAATCAACACATAGACAGAAGGACCTCCCACACCATCTAAGGAGATCCATCAACTTACAATTTATTTATAATGATATGGTCTTTAAAAATAAAGTCAGAATGAAGATATTATCTGATAAACCAGTATTGACAATGTTTGTCATAAAAGTTTATACTAAAAAGATTATAGAAGGTATTTCACACTGTTAGGTTATAAGTAACAAAAAACATCAGGTCCTACAGAGGAATGAAGATCACATAAAAAGTCTAGACAAGAAATACATTATTCTTCATTTTAAACTGCTTTAATAGAACAGCTTTGACTGTCCTGGAACTCACTCTGTAGATCAGGTTAACCTTGAACTCACAGAGATCCACCTGCTTCTGCATCCTAGGCACTGGGATTAAAGACGTGCACTACCACTGCTCAGCAAGATCATTCTTTCTAGAAATGACCACTTTAAAATTTGGCTCAGGCAAGTCATTAATAGAGACTCACTTTTATAGAGATTTTACTATTTGCCTATCTGGCAATCGAAGCTCTCTAGACATATATACTATGCATATTATACTGTTTATTGTTAGAAATATTTCAAAATGTCATATTTTGCACCAATTAATGCAGATATGCATTATTAAAATTATGCAATATGCCAATGTATTTGAGTGATAAAGCTTCATGTTAAATCAGAAACAAATGTCCAGGACTCCCCAGACATGGGGCAGTGCTAGCCCTGGTGAGTGGAGGTGGGGGTGCTACTGACATCTAGTGGACAGAGCCCATCTATGCTGCTGAGCACCCTACGGGAAAGAACCCCCTCAAATAACCAGGCTGGCAGCGCTCTTGCGTTCAGAAATACTAACTCAAACACAGTTGTCACAGCTATGCTAAACCACAGAGAGAAGGTCTCTCTGAGGAAGCTGTCATTAAGTGAAAATGCAAAACTATGGTACAATCAAAGAAGTATAGAATGAAATGGACTTTGGTATCTAAGAGAGATAGTCATCCAGAGCTCTGGCTGTAGTGAAAATTCTGAATTCCATTAAAACAAGAGTTAGAAATCCCCTGACAGTTCTTAAAGAGAAAGATTATCCGATTAAGTATATATTTAAATAACATCACCACACTTAATGTGATTTTAATGCAATGTGGAATTAAAAAGGCGGCAGACTTTAGCATAATGAGCTTAGTGACAGATGAAGTTACCTGTGTACACGGTAGTGCAGCAGAGGTGAAACGAACTCGAGGATTCCTGGAGATATTTGTGAGGAGAACTGTAAGGTTTAGTGATGGACTTGCATGCAATGTTCATACATATAAATCACGCTACCTAAGAATAAATGTGGGGTGGACCATATTAATGTTTCAACTGGGTTATAGCTCAAGTTTAGGAAAGTTAAAAGGATACTTCAGGCACACT
Source organism: Bramus lutescens (assembly GCA_001685075.1). Taxonomy (NCBI): domain Eukaryota; kingdom Metazoa; phylum Chordata; class Mammalia; order Rodentia; family Cricetidae; genus Bramus; species Bramus lutescens. The sequence goes on along the minus strand of LOEQ01005031.1, from coordinate 80,993 downwards.
GCGTTTGTAAACCTTACTTAATCTGCATGTTAAATGTCAAACATGCAAGTGCAAGCACTGACGTAAAATTCAGAGATGTTAGTTCAAGAGAACCTTCTAGAAAATGAACAGCTTGTTGTCATTATAAGAATGGTGTAGGACAGGGTGAGAGTAAAGAACAGATGTCAATAAATCAGGCTAAGAATTTTCAACATATTCGGTTTTAGGGTTGTGGGGGGCAGGGCAGATACAATGTCAAAAATATCTGCATCAGATAAAATATATGGAAGAGGCCTTGGCCTGTAAAGAAACCGAACAAAATAAAGACATCCCAAATGAGACAAGTATAAGCTCCTGACCTAACCGGAGGGATTTAGTAATTATGAAATCTTTCATTAGAAATTCCTCTTGTGATTTGGGGTGTATCTGAGTCATAAAGTACCTGCCTAGAAGCCTGCATCAGGTTCATTTGAGAATAGGTTGATTGATGTATCCTATGGAGATTTGGCCAGAAAGAAAATATGCCAGATAAATGAAAAATGGAAGTGTGTAATTTTAATGTTGAGATCATTATTTTCAATAATGAGAAATTGTGAGTTGGTAGATTAGGTCAGGCAGAATTTCTTTTCTCAACACACGTGCAGAATCATAGTACTAAGACAAAAACTGGTACCAGTGTATGAGAGCTGCCCTCCCAGGATGGATACGACTTTGAAGAGGACGGTCTGCTCAGACGGTGAAGGTGTATTTAACTAGAAGTGACAGCATGTGTGCTGACTGATGAGTAAATGGAAAAGCCCAATCATGATGATGCCTGGGCAGGAGATGCTTTGTCGTCTAACTAGATGTGAAAAATCTCAAATCGTTGCTGCATAGAAACAGCCTGTACTTTTGCCTCCAGGATTTCCATTAATTAGGAGAAAAAACATGGAAATTTCTATGCATCACCATGAAAATACAAATAACATCTCTATACTATATGGATATCAGTAGGAAAACATTGAAAGAGTCTAGAAACACTAAGCCACAAATAAATTATCTCTGTTAATCATTTTATAAATATTTTCATGAATTAAAAAACAATACACTTTGGAAAAGAGATTTTTGTAAGGTAGTCATTCTTATTTGAGAGCATAAAACTTAGACTGTAATAAAAAGAAATGATATTTGATAGTTTCAAAACTATTTCTCTCAATGTGAAATCAACATGAAAGCAAGGAACCAAGAACAAACAAGAAGGAAGTTTATGGAATCTTTCATATGATAAAAATATTGCAATGAGTTCATATGTTCAGTGGGTAAAATTAGGAGATCTCACCTAAAGTTATACAAAACTCTAATGGATAGGTAATTCATATGCTCGAAAAGGTAGTGAGCAAAGAGTTAGTGAATGTTTTAGCACTGACGAAGCACAAGACTCTATATGCCAGTTAGAATAGTGTGGCTCCAGATAGTGACCTGCAAGAGAAGTAAAGTCTACTGACATTTCTAAGTAACATAATCTCATATTTATGTATTAAGGAATACACCCACATGTGTGCACATGCACATAACAATAATTAAAGTGAAGAAGAAGAGACCATAAATTTGAAAGAAAATGAAGGGATACAGGAAAGGGATTGGAATGGGGAAATGATGTAACTATATTAAAATCTCATTTTTTAAAAAGAAAGGAAGAAGGGGAGGAAGGAAAGGAGGGAGGGAGAGAGAGAGAGGCACACTATGATGAAATTATAGAAAATTGGCATAAAGAAGACTTTTATAGAAACCCAAGGAAAATATTATCAAAACAGTGGCTCACTTTTCAGCAGCAGCCGTGAGAGCCAAAAGGCAAAACAATAATTCTATCAGGGTTCAGGATATAAACAACTGTTGACCTAGAATTGCTCAGCCAGAGAAATTATCTCTATAAAGTTAAGATGAAATAAAGACATCCCAGAAGAAGAAAAACTGAGAAGGTTTAACATGATTCTATTTTCATCAAGGGAACTCATAAAGGTTTGCTTTGTCACAGAAAAATATATCTCCAGTAAATATCTCAGGGCACGAACAATGATGAAGACACAATGTAAGCCTCATGGTAAATACAAATAAACACTTTACATTTTAATGAAAACAATACTTTTCTAATTTTTCTAATATAAAATACTTCAGTATATATAGTTTCAGGAAGAAGTATGCATATTAAAAGAACATGCCAACAATGAAGATATAATTCCACATACATTAAAGACGTATTATGTCAAGCATAGCTGATAATATGTACATTACAAAAAAATCCTATTCGCAAATACAAAATCATAACTAAAAATAGCTCAGGAAACTAATATGCAGATAGTACATCAATCCATAAATTTCAAAGAAAATGAAACCATGATAACTAGAAATAGTAATGTTTAAGAAATAATTGAGTAATAGCAGTCAAGACACCCACTAAATATTCCACCCAAATCCAATTTTAAGCTCTTTCTGTACCGTCAGCAGATAGGCCAATTTCCAGCTCTCTTTCCCTAGCCTGTGCAATGTTGGGAGAATGGCAAAACTTACAAAACCATCCAGCTTCTTTTTTATCTCACTTATGCATCATCATTCCCTTCTTCCCACCAGTAATGGTTCATGGTAAATTATTTAAACATAAATTATTATGCATTCTGGAAAGCTTGGGTTATAATATGTGTATTTCAAATGGAGTACAACAACACTTGCTAGAAGTTGGTTACAACACTTCCAACTGTGAAGACAGGGACCTTTGAGACTCCCTGGGCACAAATTTGAAATATCATTGTTTAAATCTAACACATGGAAAAATGGAATAACAATGTCTGAAACAATGGTTATTCCAATACAAGTATTGGCTCAAGAGTGTAAAGGACATAGGAAGGAAATGATAAACAGAAAATAAAAGATAAAATACCTCTTGGAAAACATTTATATAGTGTGTACAATGATGTATTCTACCGCTCCCCACTTATCCAACTCTAAGTCCTTTCTTTCTCTTTCTCTTTCTGGAAGAAAATCAAATGACAAGCACAATTTAAAAAAAAATAAGAAAAAAGACAAGAAACACAAATACAAACAAACACCATAAAAGCACAAAATTTGAAATCATGAAATCAGTAATGAAAGTCAGGGGAATATATCTGATATGGAGCAACATCTCTTGAAAAAAAAAAAGAAGTCAGGATAAATTCCAGAAATCAGTCCCAACACCTGACTCTACCTACTGACAACACAAACTGGTGACAGTAAATGGAAGTCTCTGATAGGATAAAACCTAGGAGGATATTATAAGAAACTGAAGTATCTGGACAAGCTCCACCAACACCAATTGGAAGAGCGGGTAAGTAATTGGTCTCCCAACTGAACTGCCTAATTTTCAGGCCCTGAAACCCTAAACCCCAAGGCATATCCTGTACCCCTTCCCTTCCCATCTCAGCCCCAGAGAAGCAACTGAGCCCTGCTTCCACCTCTGGAAGAACCCACTGCTCTCGTGCAGACCCCAACAGCTGGCAAGAAAGTGAGAGACCTGCAGGCACAAACACTACCTATATCAGATGGAAGAACAGATGGGTAACTGCCAGTAAGAACACATTCAACAACATACAGGGAATGTGGCTCTACCAGAATTCAGCAGTCCTTTAACAGCAAGACCTGAACATCCCAACACAGATGAAGCAGAAAAAAATGACCTTAAATAACTTTATGTAGATGATAGAGGCCCTTAAAGAGGAAAAGAAAAATTCCCTTAGAGAAATCGAAAAAAGGACAAGCAAAAGAAATTGGAAGAAATCAATAAATTCCTTTTAAAAAGCCAAGGAAAAACAATCAAACAGGTGAAGGAAACAGTTCATGACTTGGAAATTGAAATAGAGGCAATAGAGAAAACACAATCTGAGAGAACCTGTGGAAATGAAAAATCTGGGTGGAACTCCAGATGCAAACATCTCCAGCAGAATACAGAAAGTAGAAGTGAGACCCTCAGGCACTGAAGATACTATAGAGGAAATAGACTCATAGGTCAGAGAAAAAGTTAAATCCAAAATGTTCCCTAACACAAAACATCCAAGAAGTCTGGGACACCTTTAAAAGACCAATCTTAAGAATAATCGGGATTGTAAAAAGGGACGCATTCCAGGTCAAAGGCACAGAAAATGCAGTCAACAAAATCACAGAAGAAAACTCTCCCAACCTAAAGATAATATGTCTGTGCAAGTACAAGAAGCTTACAGAACACCAAGTAGACTGAATCAGGAAAAAAGTTCCTTCACCACATAATAATCTGAATTCATAAACACTGAACATATAGAACAAATATAGAATCTTAAGAGTTGCAAAGGAAAAAGGCCAAGTAACAAGTAAGAAACATATAGATAATTTTGTTATACTTGCTGTATTTCCTGTCCTGCTTATGCCTTGTTTCTAATCTGATATTCTGATTAAGAAATATATTCCTCATAATTAAATGTAGATTGAATAAGAAACACAACAAGCAATTAGAATGGAGACCTTAAGGAGAGAGCAGGAAGTTCTACAAACATTTAAGGCTGAACACACCTTCTACTTTTGTTGGTTCCACTACTCAGGCCTAGTTTTAGAAGAGGATCAACCAGTGTCTCTCCTTCTCCCGTGAAAAGAGGCAACATCTACATTATCTGACACTGATTTTCTAGTTTAAACACTAACAGTTTTGAAAAAATATGACATCAACAGAAATAAGTTGGGAATCCAGATGTTAAAAGAACAAGAAAAAACACAAAATATTTTTTAAAGTAATCAAGAGGTATTCTTAATAACACAGAAGTCAAAGAAGAAATTGTAATGGGAATTGCACGATTGTTTCATTTAAGCTGGCTTCTGAACATGACCGTATAAATTTTGATGTAGAAGTGTCACTGTGATCACACCAGATGAAGCGGTGAACGGATGCTTAAAAGAAATCCCACACTAGCTCAGAACTGAGAGATAGATACTTATTAGTTTAGGGGTAAATTTACAAATCAGAATTCTCTGCTTGAGCGATGGATAGATATCGAATCCAAACAATCAATATGAGCAATCGGCAAAAGGGAGCAAGGGGGAGGAGGTTCTCTGTCCACATACACAGTATAAGAGGCCACACCACAATAGGTGGGTAATCACAAGCGGCAGGAATTCCTACAGCGTAGTAGTCTGGCTGTTCGTAGTACATTATAGTTAAATGATACTACATTTGTCTAGCTTTAAAAAGTAAGAGCTACTTTTTGATTGCCAGACACATAAAAATTAAATTATAACTAGCAATAGATATTGACATGGCTGAAATCATGGGGATTATATACAAAAATAAAGGATGTTTATTAGATAATAAAAACTGAAGTTAATATTTCCAGTTTTCATGTTAAGAAAAGAGAAATTGGTGTTAGAGAGATGACTAAGCATTTAGAAGGGATACTGTTCTTGCAGAGGACCAGAGTTCAGTCCCTGGGGTAACAGCTAACATCTTGTAACTAATAACCTTATGTAATCAACTCCAAAGGACCCGATTCCTCCTGTCTTCATTGGCACCCACACTCTTGTACATATACCCACAGAGAGATATACGGATACACAGGTGTACACTTAAAAAAAAGGAAAAAAGAAATTGAAATGTTTGAGCATGTAGTTACATAGGTGGCATGCTTACTTTGGAGGATGCCTTAAACCCGTGATACTCTCCCCAGAACTGTATGTGTTTGGATGTGGCAACATATACCTATAATTCTAACACCAAAGAAGTGGAAGCAGAATTATCAGAAGTTCAGTATCACTGAATAAATAAAGAGTGGAGCTATATAATATGTATTCTCAAAAAATTCAACAAAGAAAGATAAATGGGCATATGTATATTTGTTATTAACAATGAAATAATAGTAAGTACATATGCCATTGAAAAAATAAAAGATGATTGCAAAAAGTGAAATCATGTAACCATTTTAGACAATTAAAATATCTAATAATCCCTTAATTAAAATTTGGTATTAGAAAATACTTAACTAGGAAAGAGAATGCATGACAGGTATCATTGGTATTCAAAGAGCAATAAAGAGATGTTACTAAAAGCTCTGGGCATGAAAAATCTGGACACATGATTAGACTTAAAATGGCCAAGTACCTCAAAGTCTACAAAGCCTTAAAACTTGCACAGTGCATAAGTTAAATAGCTGCAGAACTATCAATTAATGAGATTACATTTAGAGTTTGAATTCTTCTGAAAACTAGTTCTTGAGCCTGCATGTTGTCACTAGAAAATGCAAATAAGTAGCTTAGGAATGTCCCCTAAGGTACGCTACCTCTTCAAGGCACCAGAACTTACAGTATTTCCCAGCTGTCTTTGTGAGTGAATTATGAGGTCAGTATTGTTCGGTATAAGTCAATATTCTAAAACAGTAAATCATTAGGTTAAACTGTATGCAATCTCTAAGAGTCTTATAGAAATTGCCTGGTGTCATTTATAGAATGGGATGCCCTTGTTCAGCTGCAGATCCAAGAAGCCCAGAAGTGTGCTTCGTTTCAGCTACAAAGGCCTCTTATGCAAGATCTTTGATGTCTAACAAGAAGATAGGTGTGCAAACCACAGGACAAAGGAGGGGTGTTTCATGCATTGCATTAGTGTTTTTCATGAACTGGGTGTTGCCCACCCATGCTACTAAAGGTAAATCTTTAATTATTCTACCAATATCTATGCTAATATTTTGCAGAAATAACGTCAACAATCCCTAGAAATGATATCTTAAGAGTTATTGGGGGTCCTTCATCCCTTTTTATGTGACACATAAACTTAATTATTATACACCAATTCAAAGCCCATGTTAAAAAGAAGGTGAAATAGACTACTACTTTTAAGAACATGGAAAAAACTCAGTGAATTGATAGATAAAACTTAACCATGTTTAATAAAATAATATACTACAAGCTATTAGAGTGTACCTCACAATAACAGGCTTCCTATTAAGAGTTAATCAATTCAATGCCTATTAGTAGTAGTAAAGTCCATATGACTTTGTTAATCAGTATGAAAGAATATCATGTGATATCTCAAAAGCCATTAATGATGAAAACCCCTCAGCCCATAGTAATGGAAAAGAAATTCTTCAAAGTAACACAAAGCATCAATCAAAGTACAGGCAATCTAGCACTTAATGGGGAATGACTGGATGACTTCACCAGTGTGAGACTAAGTCAAGGTTGCTCCTTCTCATCACTGTGTTCACCTGAGATAGTAAGGACACACCAGTGAAGGAAGGCATGAAAAAGACATAAAAGGTGTATTAATTAGAAATGAAGTGCCAACATTGTTCATATTAATAGAAGATGAAATTGCTTGTGTAAAATATCCAAAACATCTATAAAATCACAAAACTAATTAGTGAAATTAGAAAGCATTTGGGATATAAACAAGGTCAGCTCACAGAAATCAATTATATATGTGAATATTAGAAGTACACTATTAATACTTAATTTCCAAATGCAGTACCTTTTATACACACTTGAAAGAAAATGGAATAACTGAGTTCCTTTCCAACAAAACCCATGCAGAGTCTTTGTCATGGAGTATTCACAAAATGCTGATGAAGTGAAGCACAGAAATGTTTTGTAATTAGAGAGAGACCTTCAGAGTTCATGAGTTATAAGATTCAGGACAGAAATCCCCTAAACCCCACTTGAGGCAATAAATTTAATTACTATCATAATTCTAGCAGCACTAGTTTTTGTAGCTATAGTCAAACACTTGTAATTTTTATATGGGTGGGAAATGTAGTTGGAATGTGCAAGACAATTTTTAAAAGAATTAATTTCAGGCATCTCATTGCCCAATACTAAGGCTTCCTCTGAAGCTATTGTCACCCAACCACTGGGAATTTGGAGATTTAGGCAGGCAAATCAATAGTATAAAACACAAACCCAAATAGATATGGGTGAGAGCTTCCTGGCAAAATGAGAAAATCATTTCAATGCAGAATAAATAAAGGTTCACTTTACATTTTAGAAAAAACTTATAGGCATTTATCTAACAAAACATAGCCAAAATGTATCTGGCATTCCCCAGGCAAACATTACCCCAAAATAGATTAAAATAAGCTCGAAACTACTTAACTTTTAGAATAAAGTGATACAAAGTAAACATTATAGTGTGATTTAGGAAAAACATTTTTAGATTTGAAAAGCAATGTGTTACTCATACATGAAAACTGCTTTTCAAATTGGATTTTATTAAAACTAAATTCATTTGGTGAATAAAGTAAACTATTAAAAGAATGAATACTTGCTTGATGCATTATAAAGACATGTTTGCAAAGCACATGCTGAAAAGCTAATCATAGATAGACATAAACTAAAATTTAGTGCTAAGGAAGAGGCAACATTAAAATAATGTTAAAGACTTGACCAAACAGAAAGTGAGATTATGGTTATGAGCACAGAGTGATGAAGAGTATAAGAGTACTTCCTACTCTTTTATTTTCAGGTCTGAAAACTTTATTCAAATGCTGCCCTGATTCTTCTTATTTTATGGTTTTCGTCGAACTATACATTTTTCTCTGCTTCCCTCCTTTCCTCCCCCTTTCCCTTCCACTTCTCCCATGACCCCCATGCTCCCAATTTACTACTCGGTAGTGAAAAATAATGACATCTTGAAATTTGTAGGCAAATGGATGGATCTAGAAAGAAAAACTATATTGAACGAGGTGACCCAGACTCAGAAAGACAAATATAATATGTACTCACTCATAAGTGGCTTTTAGACATAAAGCAAAGAAAGACCAGCCTACAATCCACAATCCCAGAGAACCTAGACAAAAAAGAAATCCCTAAGAGAGACATACATGGCTCTACATAGGAAGGGAAAAAAGACAAAATCTTCTGAATACTTCCTGTTCTTATAGAGTCCTTGAGTTCTGTACCCAGATGCAGTGTAGAAAGATTCAAAAACATCTTTCATTCCAAATTAGGGAATCTGACTCTCCTGTTTGCCTCCTCCAGGGACCCAAACAACCCGGCCTTTCAATCAGGCAGTGTGTCAAAGTTAGATTACTCTGTAACATTGTTTAGAGGAAGGATAAATACTTTGCAGAACAATAATTACTCTAATGGGGTTTGCTTCCACATGCATCAAAAACTGCCCCTGAACATAGTCATCACTATTCCCCTAAGCTCCAGTCAGAACCACTGATTTTGAAAAGCACACTAATATCTTTAAACATAGGACTGTGTCACCAACCTGTGGCATGTCCATGCAATTGTATGCTCCTCAGCCATTGGCGCCATCTCTTTACAGGTCTGCACACAACATTTACTTAGGAATGATACTCAACAAAGATAAGTTTCTGGTCATACACATGATATGACTGGATTTTCAAAATATTAAACTGAAATAGATAAACAAGTTTAGGAAACCTAGACACTGCAAGCTACAATTTAGATGCGATTCTAAAATTCAACAGTGAAGCTAACAGTAACAGAAAACACAGTAGGAAGTCAGGAAGTCACAGAGTGGAGGAATGGATTTTGAATGGATGGAGTGGTTCTGGACCCTTAACTGTTAGCATTCCTACAATGGATCTATGGTAGTCTTAATATGTGTATGGCTGTTTAAAAGTCAACCTTACTTTTAGTAATTTAAAAATATAATGAAGCTGTTCACACAGGTGGACTTTTGACAGTATTTGTCTTTCTCACTGTAAGGCTTTCTGTATATACCATGATACCTTTAACTATTCATGACACTGTAAATGACTGGAGATCCTTAGTATTTAAAACCAAATGACATTCCATTTATAAACCTGTGGTGCTTTCTTTTCCTGTCCATCTACCTAGGGACATTTCAGAATTGGAACATGGAAGGATGGTTTTGAAGAACTAGGGGTCCTTCTTCTTTCCCCATTTTCTAGCCCCTAGATATTCAACTATGATAGAATTTAATTTCATGAATTATTAAGATCTAGGACCCTGTTGTATAATGTATTACCTATCATTACTAAAACACAAAGTATACATACAAACTCATGAAAAGGGAATGGAAGAGACAGGTCAGCTGTTAAAACATCTCTCTTCTAAGCATAAGGACCTAAGATAAGTCTTCAGAAATCATGTGAGGCAGGCAGAATTTTTTGATTTGAAGGCCAATATGGTCTACATAGTTTGCCCCAGCTAGCTGGCTTTTATTGTTCCAATAAAGCAAATGTTTACTTCCAGTGATGATTAATTAAAAACTGAACAGAAAAATAGAGTCCCTGATTTTCTCTAGAACTTCACAAGTCAGGTATCCATTATCTGTATGTCTTTTAGTCTTTATCTCTACTAAGCTAAGGTTAGTCCTCTAACTCAAAGTTCCAAACATTTACACAATCCTCTGGTACCAACTTATATCCAAGATTGCTTTTGGTTGTAGCACCAATAATAAGAACCCAGAGACAGATATTGGGGTTAAATTCAAAGCACAGAAGAGCAGGCAAGCCCCTAGGGAAGTCTTACCTCTACCAAGTCTGTGTGACTACACACTAAGCAGACTAAATAGACTAAGCAAGCTAAACCTCTCTCTCCTCCCATTTTGTAATCCCTCTAGTGCTGGAATTAAAGGTATAAGACTCCCTAGTTCTGAAATTAAAAGTGTGAGGTAACACCACCTAGATTTATTTCTGTATTGATCTTGTGTAGCCCAGGGTGTCCTTGAACCCACAGAGGCAGGAATCTGAAGACAGAAACTGAAACAGAATCTATGGAGAACTACTGCTTACAGGCTTGCTTCCCAAAGCTTGTTCAAGTTTCTTTCTTACAGAGTCCAGGCAAGTGTTCCAAGGAATAGTACCATTCACAATAAGCCTCCTACATCAAATAACAACAAAGAAAATGCCCTGAAGACATATGCAAAGGCCAATGTGATTGAGACAATTACTCATCTGAGGTTACTTCTTTATAGGTGTGTCAAGTTGACCACTATGACTAGCCATCACATTAATTTAACCCATCTCCATTAATCTGTGTATCGCCACATGACTGTGGCTTACTGTGAAAGTTCTGGTGTCTGTCTCTGGCAGGCTACATGGCTTCTCTCCTGACTCCTCCTTCTTTCTCCCAGCATTCAGTTTAGTTTTTCTTTCCTACCTAAGTTCTGCCCTGCTATAGGTCCAAAGCAGTTTCTATATTCATTAATGGTAATCGTAGCATACAGAGGGAAATCCCACATCACTGGTACTTGTAAGTTCATGCAGGCACACAGATACAAATAAAAAGATAAACAGATAGTATTGTTTGTTTGTTTTTGTTTTGTTTTCAAGGAATGACATTAGTGTTTGTGCATCTTGTTTTATTTTCCTCTTAGAAACAGTGATCATTTGGGTTCTCAAATGCACTATAAAACAAACCAATATTTGCTAATTCCCAGATGTTAATAATTAAAATACATTTTGCAATAAATGTGTGATGATGTAGATAATAAGACAAATGTGGGAGCTCATGGTTGGGACAGCAGAATGTGATAGGGTACGGTAGGAGGACCATCATGATTTCAATGGCCGCACTGTATAGAATGGGTTCTAGGCTTGCCTGGGCTACATAATAATCCTCAAAAAATCAATAAACAAAAACATTTGGAAAATAATAACACTTTTCTATCACTCTTCTTCTTCTTTGTTTTTCTGAGAGCTGTAGGAAGCCTTCCAATGACTGAATCTATTATCTTATGCTGACCAATGGAAACCTAAAACTAACTGAAAAGAAGTTTCAGGAAGCCTGTTTCTTTGGAGAAAAAAATGAACATGAAATGCATTTTGATCTGCATAGGTTTTTATTTTCTCCCCTCGTTTTCCATTTCAAAAGTTTCCGATGCCTTTTCATATTCAGTCCCCATAGCAGGCAGCCTCAGATGTGCTCCATTTTAGAATTGTGAGGATCTTTGAATGCCATTATTCAAAGTAAAGCAAAATGAATTTGAGAGTTACCAACTAATAGAAAGTGGAAAATTATTTTAGAGGAAAACCTGTGATGACTTTTTTCCCCTTAAGAATATATTCAAAATCTTCTCAAGTGGCTTGGTCCCTCTATCCAGAGGAGCCAGTCTTGTGGACATGAAACTGTAGCCCTGCGGGGCTCTCCAGATGTACAGTCAGTACTGACTTGATTCTACAAATGGGGACAAAAACCACGACAGGCTTTCTATCTCCCAACAAAACACAATTGTTCTGACAGTAAGGGCAGGATGAGTACAATCCTGACAAAACGACCTATGCGAGGAATTCATTAACAACACTGCACATATGCCTAAGTTACTTTCAAATTACGAAAGGATGTTGTTATAAAGCCGGTGCCTCATGGTGGACATACATCGCCTCAACATGCATTTGGCTATCAAGGAGGCCTTGTCCCCCAGCCACAATAAGGTAAATTTACATGTGTGTAAGCAAGGTAGGGTAGTTGAACTTACCCTGACAATTCTATGGTATACAAGGCACACAGAAGGCAGCCGTGAATATAAGGAAATGTACATGGGGGAGAGACTTTGCTTGGAAGTTTCGTTGTATGGTTCGGGCGCAGTATGAGAGAGTGTGAGTGGATGAGGATAATACTTTATCTAAAATTTTGGCCTGGATTGGGAACAGCCATAAAAAGGGAAAAGCCACATTTGTAAGAATTTCTGCAGAGCTTAAAGCGGAAATATCTCTCAAAACTTAGGTTTAAAATATGATGTAGCGAAAGACTTGAAAATGTGCCTCATTTGAATGGAATTGCTTTTAACCTGTGCATCGTGACCTCTTTGGTGATTTGAAGAGCTCTATCATAAGGTTTGCATATCAGATATCCTGCATATCAGATGTTTACATTCTGATTCATAACAGTATCAAAATTACAATTATGAGGTTTTAATAAAAATATTTTTATGGTTGGGGTCATCACAACATGAGGAACTGTATTAAAGAGTCTCAGCATTAGGAAGGTTGAGAATCACTTCTTTAACATGAAAGCTATTGTTGCTCCAGTGGCCACAGGACTAGGAGGATTATAGAAAATAGAGCATAAATGATAGGGAAAATGGAGGTGACTATAGCTAAGTATATTGATAAAGACTAATATGCACCGGGTAAGAGGCTCGATAAGTTTGGAGCAGTCATGGAATCAGGAAATTTGCTGCGAGATTGTACATCCTAGTAACGTCAAAAGTTACTTACAGCTATACAATCTCATCAATATGGCCAAACATGAGCTGAACAGAGAAGCCACCAATGGCCATGCCAAAATGGACAGAGCAAAGGTCTCAACCTTACAAAGAACGACAAAAAATGAAAGAAAACTTAGAGTAGGAGACGTGACCTAACCCATGGCAGAGCACACCTATTGGTTGTCCAGCGTCAAGTAGTCAGTCCTGAAACTATACATACAAGTAACATTATATGGACTGAATAGGTTAGATTTAGTAATATATAAGTATGCACAAATACATATATCCATGCAATAACAATTAATGAAAAAATAGTGAATTTGAAGGACAGCAGGGAAGGATTGATGGGAGAAAAGATAATTGAGAAATGTTGTAAATATATTGTAATCTCACAAATTAAACAATTCATTTCTCTACTGCTTTAAAAAAAGTGCTGTGTGCAATGTGCTATAAAGCATACATAAACTACAGAGTGGATTTTACAAGTAAAACATGTTTCTCACGACAAAATCTTCTCTCCAATAATTTCCTTTCCTGATAAGCAAACACCAATATGCTTACACAGCAAGAGGAAGCCATCAGCTTCCAATGTCATCAATGTAAAATTTCTATAGGAGACCAAACGAGACTACTGAGATCCAGGAAGGGCTTTATTCTTTCAAATGACTCTAGAGGAGGATCTAGTAACAAAATTAGTTAAAAGAGGCTTAAAGGACACTTTACTCCCTCAATGAAAAGAGAAACCTCCCAGAGTGTTCTGTCTTCCTTCTTTCTTTTTTAATTAATGTATTTATTTTTTAAAAATTACCACCTCCTCCCCTCCTCCCATT
>LOEQ01005031.1:26720-55173 GCA_001685075.1 Bramus lutescens | reverse complement strand
GAATCCACTAATAAGTGAGTACATACCATATTCATCTTTTTGGGTATGGGTTATGTTGTTTAAGATATGAATCTTCCTAGTAGCATCTTGACAGACTCACAGCTATGACTTTCTTTTTATGGTTTAGTTATTTATCTATTTATTTATTTAAATTATTTTTCTCTGCTCCCCTCCCTTCCTCTCCCCTTTCCCTTTATCCTCCCTCTATGGTCTTCATGCTCTGAATTTACTCAAGTGATCTTGCCTTTTTCCACTTCCAATGCAGATTAGATCCATGCATGTCTCTTTTAGGGTCCTCATTATTGTCGAGTTTCTCTGGGATTGTGGATCGTAAGCTGGTTTTCTTTGCTTTATATCTAAAAGTCACTTATGAGTGAGTACATATGATATTTCTCTTTCTGGGTATGAGTTACCTCACTCAGTATTATGTTTTTTCTAGATCCAACCATTTGCCTACAAATCTCAAGATGTCATTTTTTTTTACTGCTGTGTAGTACTCCATTGTGTAAATGTACCACATTTTCCTTATCCATTCTTAAGGTCAAGGGACATTTAGGCTGTTTCCGTGTGCTCAACTATTTTTATAGCAGCATTGTTTGTCATAGCTATGACTTCCCTTAAACTTAGGGTGAACTCTTTGAAATGTAATCATTGGGGGGAAAAGAACCTTGCTCCTCACCTATTGTGAAAACAAACCTTCTTTCTAAAAGTTTTCATAGCATCAAGCCATAAAGTGTCTTTTGTCAGGAAGATAGGAGAAATTTCATACTGGAGTCACGGTTGTTGTATTTTTTCTTTCTTTCTTTCTTTCTTTCTTTCTTTCTTTCTTTCTTTCTTTCTTGCTGTTAGAAAATATCTGACAAAACCCACTTAAAGGTTGAAAGATTTAGGTTGCTTATGCTCTGACAAGTTTCAGTTACTGGTTTCATGGTGCCACTTTTTTGGGGCATAACATGGTTGCAGTTACCTAAAACAAATATTCATTCCCCTATGCAAGAGGGGAGAACAGAGAAGGACAGGAGCAGGAACCAAGTAAAACAAGGACAGAAAAAACATTTCCATTTATTTTGGACTCCTTATGCACCACACAGTTGAAGGCCAAGGGTTTGTCACAAGAATTCATGACAGAAGTTTATTACTGTCTTATAAAACCAAAGTGTGCTTCCTCAATTTAACGTATCCTCAAAGGCTTTCCAGGTACCAAACCATACAAAATTCCAAGTTCAAAGCACTCCATGACACAAAGAAAATTAGGTGACGGCCGATAAAATATGAAGAATATATGAGTTAGAGAGTCGGCTTAGTGATAAAGAGCACTTGCTGTTTTACCAAACAACCAGAGTTAGGTTTCCATTGCTCAGAGGTCATTTACAACTTCCTATAATTCCAGATGAAAGGGGTATAATATTCTTATGGCCTTCACAGGCACCGTCCTGGAATTGTCATGCATTCACTCACTCAGACACATTAAAAAGCACTTTAAAATATTAGGTGAATTTAGGATACGACTGTTGACAAATATTTCTGTCCACCCAGACCCTGCAGATGTTCAGTCCCAAAGAAACACACAAAAAGCCTACAGTAATTATAAACTGGTTGGCTTATTAGCTCAGGCTTCTTATTAACTAATTCTTACATCTTACATTGGCCCATTTTCTTTTCTATGTTAGCCACATGGCTTGATACTTTTGTCATTGAGGGATTCTCATCTTGCTTCCTCTGTGGCTGGGTGAAAATTGCAGACTAAAACTTCCCTCTTCCCAGAATTCTCCTATTTTGGTTGCCCTGCCTATACTTCCTGCCTGGCTATTGGCTAATCAACATTTTATTAAAATAAATCAGATAACAGGATAAAAGACCATTACCCTATAGCATTTCCCCTCTTTTTTTTTTCTCAAAAGAACTCTGAATCTCAAATCCTTTGTTTAGCTTTTTTCCTGGCCATTATCCATAACAACCTGTAACCAACACTAAACAAAGAAAAATATCCATAGTCCATTTTGGGTGGTAAGATGGGTGTAGTTTTCCAGGCTACTTCCTGCTTATCGGGTGATGATAATCTTATGTAGACATAAAGAAAATTTTGAATTATGGTCAAGTCCTGACTGGAATATTTTATGAGACTTGATCATCACAGCCAGCAGTCTTGAAGCTGCTCTGGATGTAGAACTCAGAGGAAACTCCAACAGAGGTGCTCTGAAATGTTGGATCATCTGAGCCATCTGATCGTAACAGAGATTTCTCAGGGGATCTTCCTTGATCAAACCTGATTCTTCTTAACCCAGAATGAATCCACAGCCTCTCATTTCCTGTCAAAACAAAACAAAACCTATTCTCCAAAGTGGTGTATCTTTTGAAGTCAAAACATTTTTTAAATATATATGTTGGATTAATCCAGTAGCATTTATGATCAAATGTCTTTTTATCAGCTTTTTCTCCTTCCTCAGCCATCAAACAATTTAAAGACAACACAATAAACTACAGTATCCAGACTCTCTGTGTATTTTCCATCTTTGCATGGCTTTATTTTAAACTATATTTCTTTTATTTTTATTATTAATTTTTGTTTTTTTGAGACTAAGTTTCTCTGTGTATCCTTGGCTGTCCTGCCACTCACTCTGTAGACCAGGTTGTACTTTAACTCACAGAGGTCTACCAGCCTCTGCCTCCCAAGTGTTGGGATTAAAGGAGTGTGCCACCACACCCAACTATTCTCTTTCTTTCTTTTTTTATTTTAAGGACTTTATGCTTTTATCTTTTCTCTCTCAAATCTACATATATATTTAAACACATTGTAAATTGTTTAGAGACTTTTTCATCTGAAATTATCTTTACTGTATCTCCCTTTTTCTAACCACATGAGTCTTTAATTTGCTAAGCAATATGACTAGGATTAAAGCCCAGGTTTGATGATTAGATACACACCATTTCTTAGCTTTCAGAGAATCTAGCTTCATGGCAGAGATATCAGCTGGAGCCATGTTTTTTGTCACAATTTTAAGGAGTTTTCAGGTCCCTGCTGCCACCAAGAAGCGTACTATCAGATTCTCATAAACACCATTTAAGTGTTTGTGGTGGGGGCCTCTTAAAAGAGCTGCAAGGTTTTTGCTTCTAAAGCTGAGTCAGGAAGCCTCTCTTAAATGAGGCACACTTGCCTCTAGCAAACAGAGCCCACCTGAGAAAATGCTGCCAACTAGTTATACATAACTCTGTTCTTTTTGTGTCTAGAATTACTTTCCAAACTCTCTCAGGTTTACTTGGATTTAGTTGTCCACATTGGTGTCATTCTGTTGAACGAGGTTTCTGTTCCACCCAGTCCCGTAGTTCTTCAGTTCCAAAGAAACACACAGAAGATAATGGACCTCAAAGAGACTCCTTATGGAGTTTACTAGCCATTTGGGCAAGAAACTGCTCTTTCCTGGACTGCTTGATGCTATGTTGTGTGAGCTGTACATGTGGTACACATGGAGAGATAACTGCTCAAGTTGACTAAAGAAGGTGATATAGTCCTTCGGGGTTCCTGCTTCATGAAAGAGTCTGCAGACATTCTGCAGGACACAGAAGAAAGTGATGGAAAAACTGCCAATATAGGCGGAACTGTCTTTGAAATTCCCTTCTTTATGGAAAAGTCTGCTGGATACACTATGGGCCTGTATGCCGAAGATGGATGCCCCAACAGTACAGAAGAACTTTGGGTGACTGTCCAGGCAGTGAGATGTCTCTGTCAAGTCTACAGCTTTGGAAGATACTTACAATGCAATTCTTGTTTACTTAGGTAATATTATATCCTTCTGGAGTCTGATACAATATCTTCTAGCCCTATAAATTTATATGCAAATTTTTAAGAAGGAGTTTAAATTGAATTTGTAGTTACCTGAATATTGTATTTCCTTGTTGAATGTGCCTGTATTCAGGCCTTATCTAATTCAGGCAATATTTTAAACTGAGAAGTAACCCTTAACTGCTATAGTCACAGAAGTTAAACTTGTTAGGAGAATGTACCGGAAAATAAATATGTGTGGTTCTTCTAGTTAGAAACAAACTGTTCTAGCAGACTTACTAGTGATTGTGTAAGCCACGCAACTCTGTCCCTTTTCCCTTTACAAAAACCTGACAAGTTCCTCTAATGGTAAACATATTAGGAGAGTAGTACAGCTAAAGAGACTCCAAAATTAAGAGCACTTGCTACAAATTGGGGACCCAAGTTCAGATTCCTATACCCATTTCGAGGTGACTCACAACTTTCTGTAGCTTCAGGGGATCTACCCCAGTATGCTTGCCTCCAAAATAACCTGCATACGTGTAGTATACTTGCAGCATACACACAAAAACACATATGAAGGTATGCACACATTTTTAAAAAATAATAAACAATACCAATTATTTGCAGAAGTATATGTTTATTCCATAAAGATTTTTATTATTTCTTTGTAAAACATGGAAGAACAGAGGAAAATGGAAAAGGCTCTGAACGTTTAACAGGTGAATATTCTTTCCCAATTTGCCTTCCTAGGCATTTCCAGGTCAGGGAGCACCATGGGTAAATTAATATTTTAAGTGAACAGTTATTATCTGTGAGTAAGCACCATCCTGGTGAGACAAAGCAGGGTTTTTAACTGGTGCTGCCGATGCTGTGGTTTTACGTCTCCTACAAAGCAAAGCTGCATATCCTCTTGTTATTGCATTTTACCTAAATTTATACTTTATATCTCAAAGGGCAGTCCCATTGCCCTCTTTTCTAAGGAAACAGAAAATACTTTTCCAAATCTGTAAGTGCTAATATTAAATTTCATTCTCACAGAAGCCTTGATGTTTAAGAGAAAATTATTGATTTTTTTTTTACTTCTGAGAGTATTTCTCTGCCCATCCTTTGAGATGATTTGAATATAATGACAGATGCTCCTGCATTTCAAGAAATGATGCATATCTTCAAAATGACAAGTTACTTAACATGTAATTCCCAACCTTGACATCATAGGAAAGTAGATGATACCCTGCTTATAAAGTCTAACATTTATCATGAAATTTTAACCTCTAAGTTGGACTTGGCATCGTATTTTAGATGTTTAAAGAATTCTGTATTTTTAGACAGGGAACGTAACAAATATATATGTAAAATACCAACTCTTTTTAAATCTGAAGAAGTAATGAGGATAGGAGTGGAATAGACACTCTCAGCTGTGATGTGCCCTCCAGATGCACAGTCACCATGACAACAAGAGCTAGGTGAATACATAGAAAGACTGACAGACAAACCAAAGAAATAAATGGACTACATTCACGTCACATATTTTGATACTTTGGTGAATAATTTTTTGGGGGGAGAAATGTAGCATTAAAGTCATGCATAATTATATTACTTTCAGACTTTTTTTAACATTTTTTAAGCCTACACCATTATGATTAATTTCCTAAGATCATCCGGTAGCATAAATTCAGATTCACACAGTTACAGGAACCTTTACAGCCATCTAAGAAGCAAGCAAGAGAGAGCCTTTTTCCTTCTTCTGCATCATCTCAGAGCCAGGATCTTATTCATGGAGAGCTTTCCACTCAGAAGGACTTTTGAACAGTGACATCGCTTGCACTTTGATCTCCTCCATTTACAAATTTAGGTCAGGTCTTGAAAATTCTAAAAGCAAAACTAACTTCTAAATTTCCACAACATCTTTATGTGGATCTAAGTCCATGCCAACATTTACTCACAGAGTAGTTTTAGACTCTGTTTGGGAAAACAAAAGAAAACATTCCTAGCGCTGGATACTGTAGTGTGCTGTGGCTATCAAAAAAGCAGTCCCTCAGAATAAAGGCAATGTTCTCAGCAGCAGGTTGACGGGCTAGTCGGTATGGTGGCCTCAGCAAAAAGAGTCTGGGTCATCAGTCCGAGCCTCGCCACATCGGGAGACAGATGGTCAGTGGGCTCAGTCCCTGTGAAGTGCACGTGGAAAGGATAGCTGTGTTCTGGTTTTGCCATGCATCACCAGAAATCATTTATCAATATCACCTTCATAAGATGAAGTAAGAGCACCTTGTGTTAGAAATTCAGCATACTAATGAAACAAACATGCATCTTCATTTTTAAATAAAGATTTAACTATTTATAGATAAAATTAGTTTTAAGTGTTGTACCTCAAAAGTACACTTGTTATCCCTCTGTCATGCTTCCCTGAAGCTTTTGAAACTCATTGTTATGTGACCACACCGAATGACAGAATGTATATTTTTGACTGTGAGCTTCTGGAAAAGAAGCACATTTACTGACTATTTATGAGACTAACACAGCCTCAAAGATGATGCCAAGTGAATACATGTGAAATTATCATGTAAAGTATTTTAATCAGGGTTTTCAGTGAAATGGTAAATTTGAGGACATATAGATAAATAATAAATGATAGATTCATAACTATATGATAGAAAATTAATAAGTCAATTATAGATTATAAATAAATGGTATATAAGTAACAGAGATGAGTAATAGAAAAGATAGGTATGGATAGATTGGATAGATAGTAAATAATAGATGGTAGATAGGTAAACATATATATTGACTATATATATATATATATAATGGTGAGATTTTAAGAAAGAATTTAGTAATAGAATTGTTGAGATGAAGTAGGATGTTCTACATCAATTTTCTACATGGTCAAGTCTAAATCCAAGACCTCAGCATCAAAGCCAGTGAGCAATCACCATTGGTAGTGAATACCAAAGATACTGCAGGTCTATGATGAGAAACTTGTAGTCCAGAAGATGGACTATCTAGAGTTCTGATTTCTAAAGACAGGGAAAAGACATTCTAGTTCCTTGAGAGATCAGGAATTTTTGTTATTACTGTTTTACTTGGTGGTTGGACAATGCTACCTAAATCAAGGGCAAGTATTCTACTCCTTTCTCCTAAATCATAAAATGCTTCCTCTGAAACCACCCTACACCCTACACCTTGGTAACCAAACCTGCCTAATAAAATATAATACCTTTTTAGTTTCTTTTTTATCTGATGTGGGATTCCCCTCTGTATGCTGTGAATACCATTGGTTAATAAAGGACTGCTTTGAGCCCTTAGCAGAGCAGGGCAGAAAGAGCTAGGTGGGGAAAACTAAAGTGAATGCTGGGANATTCCCCTCTGTATGCTGTGAATACCATTGGTTAATAAAGGACTGCTTTGAGCCCTTAGCAGAGCAGGGCAGAAAGAGCTAGGTGGGGAAAACTAAAGTGAATGCTGGGAAAAAGAAGGACAGAGTCATCAAGAAGCCATGTAGCCCCACCAGAGACCAGACACCAGAACTTTAGCCAGGAAGCCACAGCCAAGTGGTGATATTAATACAGTTTCTGTGGGACAATTTCGGGGCTAAGTGGCTGGGAACCAACAAGTGGCCTTCTTCCAGCATTTAGCAGATGGGGTAGAGGCTCTGTGTGCCTCAAAACACTTAAAGTTCTAAATATGATAATTGGGAATAATAGTACTTTACCAGATGAGTGTGTCCAAATTCAATCAAACCCCCACAAAAAGTACCACACCACTGAACCAAGCCACCAATCTTTAATTTGTGCTGTGTAGTCTTACTAGCTGCTGTTGAAAGACACCTTCTTCCTGACACCTAGTACAAATTATATTTTAATATTTTTCATTTACTTTTATTTAATTATCTAATCCAACCTTAAAAGACATAATCATCTACTAATACTGCCAGAGAGTTTCACGGGTATTCAAAACTTAATAACCATGTATGGAACAATTCATTGAAAATGGATAAATGAATATGAGGAAAACTCCACCTATGGATTTTGACCATAGTAGGATAAATCTGCAATAATGTGACTGAGTTAAATGTGTTAGTACTGTCACCTAATTTCCATGGAAAAGCTGGATTTTTTAATGTTTCATGGGAGAAGAGGTGAGGAAAGCTGTACAATAAGATCTGGACTGAAGGATGTGTGAACTTTTCATTGAGAATAAAGATTGTACCCATTCAGAAACTGTTACAAGAACACAACAAATTAAGCAAAAGTAAAGATGCTTTCAAAAACATTCTATAACGATAATAATGCACATATTATGATGTTAATTTTATTTAAATTATATTGCTCAAATTTTCAGTACATTCTGATATTTATAGCATCACTATGTTTTAGAATAATGTAATCACTTCCAAGTAATATTATGGAAGTTTTAGCAACCCAACCTTAACCCTAACATACTGTCAGTCTCAGACCTAAAGTAACTAACAATCACTTTCTATCTCTATAGATTTGCCCTTACTGGACTCTACTTATAAACAAAATCAAATAGCAAATGGTTTTATATCTATTTATCAATTAACATTCAAAAGAGAACATACAGATAAGATTATGAATGTCAAGAAGCTTCAAGATGAGATCTTTATTTTCTGAATCCACATCTTTGAAATGAATTGCCTGAGATATTGAACAGCATAACTGTAATGACACACTATCCAAGTCCAGCAGGAATTTCAATTAACTAAATCTATAGATAAGGGATTTGTTAACAATGAGATTAATTAAATGAAATTTGTTAATGCAGTCAACTTCGACTTCAAAATTTCTGATAACCTTTGATTTAGTTATACAAATATTATAATTGATAAATAACTAGGCTTCCCCCTCCTGGAAAAGCCATAATGCGATAATGTGACAGAAACCACAACTTGGGTTAGGAATTTAAGCATTTACAATTGAAGAAAATCAAGAAATCAACTTGGACCAGTTGGTGGTGACACATGCCTTTAATCCCAACATTTGGGAAGCAGAGGCAAACAGAGCTATGTGCATTTGAGGCCTGGTCTACAAAGCAAATTATTGGACAACTAAAACTGTTACATAGAAGTCTTAAGAAAAAGAAAGCAAACATGGTATTAAGATTCAGGGTCACGGAGGAGATTGGGCGCATTCAGGGTTTGGTATAATAGGACAGGGAAGGAACCAGCATAGATCCAAACTAGAACCTCTGAATTTGGGTGACAGTTGTATGGCTGAGGCATACGGCAGGGGTCACTGTCAATGGCACCAGGATTCATCTCTACTGCTTATACTGGCTTTTTGGAAACCCATCCTCTTTGGATGGATATCTTGCTCAGCCTAGGTATAGTAGGGAGGAACTTGGACCCTCCCCAAAGCAATGTACCTCACCCTGTCTGAAGAGTGGATGTGGGGTGGGGTGGGGGGAAGTGGAGGGAATGGAAAGAGGAGAAGGAGTGGGAACTTGGATTGGTGTGTCAAATTAAAAAAAGAGAGTTTGTTTTCTTTTTTAAAAAATAACTTAAAAAGAAAAAAAGATTCAGGGTCACTTGGTAGAATTAATAATTTAGATATACCCTAGACTTGAATTAAACATTTGGAATTAATGTTTTAACTTCAATAATAAATTAATTAATAATAAAACTTAAGCCATCGCATATTCAGAATTAGATTTAGATGTCAAGATCAAACATCCTCCAGAACTGAAAACGTAGTTCTGTGGAAAATACTGTCAATTCCTCTCAAGGCCCATTCTGTTTCTACGCTGAAACACTCCAGGGCTGGAAGACACAATTCTTTTGCCTCCTCCTTTTTCCTAAAATATCTGTATAGTTGTCATGAGTCTGAGGCCAGTATGGACTATACAGCAAGTTCTAGTCCAGCTAAAGATATCTTAAAAGGCTCTCTCAATGAGACATTACGAAAGTATAAATTAAACAGATAAAAACTAAGGGATTCCATATAACACTCACTTTTTTCAGGGGCCAGAAGCTATTTTGATAAAATTTTAATATTTAAAATTAAAAGCTAGTGGCAATTCTTGCCTTGACATAACTTTCACTTTTATTTCTCCTAGATTTCACTGAGAACACATATCTTCTGTAAATACAGAGATTTTACACACAATCATCATGAAGATACATTTTAACTTTATTTACAATATGTTATACATAACAACACATGTCATTCTGACCTTTGTCACATTATCCGATGCACTCTGATCATATTTATCCCCATAACACCCTCCTGTCTGTCTCACTCTCACTTTCCAAAGCTCCTCTTCCCAGCCTGGCTTCCATTGACTTTTCTCTTTTTCTGTTCAGTTTAGTGAGCTATATGTTATTGTATTAACCTATCCAGTGTACAAGTCCTATATGTGCTTGTGTTTTGTTTCCAGTTGTGGAGTAGAATCTCTTCCCAAGCACAAGTCCACCCCTGCAAACAACATTTTGACGACTTGAATTATAAGCCAGTAGGAGAAATGGGGAATCATGTTCCACTGAGATGTAGCTAAGGCTTTACAGAAGGTGAGCATTTGAGATAACACTCAAGTTGACATAGGAAGAGGGAGAAGCAAAGGAAGTACTACCTGGCTTGTAGGTGATGAAGCCTGCAAGACTGCATTGGGTTTGGAAACCTCCATCAGGTGTATAGTTGTGGAAGAACAATGTTAATGGAATAGAGTAAATTCCTCTCCAGCAGAGGAACAGAGCCAGGCATTCTGCTGATAGTTACTGTACCAACATCATTGCAAGAATCTGGGAGCACTCGGTGACTGAAGCATTAACTGAGTGATTAATTCCTGCTTGGAAAAGGGATTAATAGGTATCTCCTAAAACTGAATGAGTCCCCCAAACCTCTGTGAGTCAGCTTACAGAATGGTAAAAACATAAATAAGTCATTGGAGATAGCCGTTAAAATTGAGCACTGGGTGTCCAATCAACAGTACAATTTTGTTACTGGCATCTGTGGCATCTGTTAAATACACTTGACATATATTTCCCCTTTGTACCTCAGGTGACATAAGACATAATTTTCTGCCATGGGCAATTTAAATTTTGAATATTTGCATATAATGAGCGCTAAGGTAAATCAGTGAGAAGAAATCATACAGCTTAATGATATCTGCAATTTCTCTTATTTTCTTCTCAGGTTTTTTTAAAGACTTGGTTATAAATGATATGCTTGTTACTTTGTTATGTTTTCTTACACAGAGGAAAATTTAAAATAAAAGTCATGACTTCACACTATCAAGAAAGCATATTTTTCTTTACTACTCCATCACCAGGGTATCTGTTAGACAGACGGTATTGGACACGACATCATTAATTTTGTGTTAGATAAATGCAGGGGGTAAACTATTTTTGGATAATTTGTAATGTTTTATTTTTCCAAAAAATCTCTTTATAGGACATGCTTGCATATGAGAGCTCATTTATGAAACAACAGTCAATCATGAAATTCTACATTTATGTTCACAGCCTTGTATATATGCACTGTAGTGTTTTTGCTGTAGACTGAACAAAAAGTTACAAAGCAAAAAGACAGAACTTAAAGAATGTGAAAGTAGAGAGGATATTTACACCTTCCTTTATTATTTATATCAACCACCAATTTGGCAATCAGGCCCTGGGTTAAATGCACGTCACCACAGGAAATGTATCTACAGGTCTGAAAAGATGGCCTAAAAGGTAAAAGTACAGGTTACACAACCTAAATTTGATCCCCAGAGTTCATGAGAGAAGAAAAGAACAAATCCCACAAAATTTTCCTCTAAACTCCACAAGCATGCTGTGGTAATAATATCCATAAAATAAAGAAAAAATAGAGGAACACGTATGTGTGTGTGTGTGTGTGTGTGTGTGTGTGTGTGTGTGTGTACATGAATATGTTTGTTTGTATAAAGACACATAATATTCCAAGCTGGAGAACTATTCTCATGTACCTGTTTTCAGAGTTTGTTAATGTAATGGAAGCACCAGTGCTTTTAGTAATGTCTTTTTATTACATCAATTTATCAATGTTTTTGTGCCTGTGTGTGTGCATATACATACCAAGATATTCATGGCAAGGTCAGAGGACAACCTGAAGCTGGCTCTTTCTTTCTACCATGTGGGTCCCTGGGAACAAAACCAGACTAATAACTTCGTTGTCAGGGCGCTGCTCACTGAGGCAGCTCATCACCCCAGAGCATTTCATTTTATTTTACTTTTTTTCATGTGTTCAGTTTTAACCATTTAATGTTATTTAACTTTTTGTTTTTATTAAATAGCATCTAGTTTAACTCTGCTTGGAACATAACGACTTTTGTTTTTGAAAAAGTAGGTGCCAAATGACTGCAAATACAGAAAATTATCTTTATAAATGATCTCCATTTTTACAAACATCTCAGGATATAAGGACTATTAAATATGACATGGCATCATAATGGCTGCTTCTGGTCTTACTGTTCTAGAAGTATCTAGGACCCACTGACTTCAAAGCTTTAAGAAAGATTATAGATTATGAATCCATGCTTGTATGAGTGAGTCAAATATTTAATTTTGTTTAATGTTAGCTTATTTATTATATTTTTGGAATTAAATATCGCTAAGTACATCAAAAAGTATTATTTAGTCAGAATATTTTGGGAGGAAAAGAGATACGGATATGAGATTTAAAAGTCATATGCCAAATTTGGAGAATAACATCACCAATTAACATGAAAAGTTAGTAGAACATCTGACTCAACATTTACTAAAATTACTTCAAAGCTAACTCCACTTGCGCATTCTACAATGAGCAATTAGCCTGAGTCAGGATTGATGTTCCATTTTGGGAAGGAGACATAGAATGTATTTTAGCTGAATTCTTAACTTAATAAACACAGATCCTTTCAATTATTTTTGAGATAAGCAATTATCTGTGAATTGGTCAGAGTTGTAATTAAGTAAATTCAGGTATTTTACTATTTGTCCTGTATGTGTTTTTCTAACATTTAAATTATTGAAAAATCAATGTTTATAAAGTCAAACTCAGGAAAGGGGTTAAAGACAGAAGAGGAAGGATTGTAGCAGCTTAGACTTGACTGTTCTTAATTCTATGCAAGTATCCATGCAAAATATGGACCTTAAATATTTTCTGTCTTTATGTAAACTTAATTGTCAAATTGTCCAACATTAAGAAAAGAGAATCCATAATATGTAGCACAATTAATAAAAACTTAGGGATAGATATTGGGGTTCAACCAGAAGGTCAGAAAAGCAAAATAGCAAACCACTGGCCCTTACCTCTACCTTAGTCCAAAGTGGTGATCCCCCCTCCAGGAATTCTCAGAAGGAGAACGATTGAGAGCTGTCTCCTCCCATTTTCTATTCCTCTCTAGTCCTGGGATTAAAGGTGTGTACCACCACCACCCAGTTTCTGTGACAAATTAGTGTGGCTACTGAGATTAAAGGTGTGTGTCAACACTGCCTGGTCTGTAAGGCTTCCAAGGGTGGCTGTTTTATGCTCTGACCTTCAGAAAATGTTTATTTATTAAAATACAGGTGAAATATTACTACAATAATGGATCTGGAAGCTTCATGGAGTCAGCCACTTTGACACAGAGCAAGAAAATCATGCAGCCTGTTGGACACACAACAGAAAAATAAAGTGGCCAATTAGATATCTTTTTGGAGTACGTCTCCAATAAGAATCTCTGGACATGAATTCAGCTTTCAGGAGGCCAGCAGGGAGGAGGCAGGGGAAGACAAGAGCCAAGTCAAAAGAAGAAGGTGTCATAATTCCAGAAAACAAACAACCTATTTTCAAGCCTAATTAACAGACAAAAGAAAAGCCAGAGTCATAAATGTTCATACAAACCTTCTCAAAACTCAGATTTTTAAGTGTCAAGCTAGAAAAAAACAATTAAAGTACACCAAGGTTGTAAGGATCTAGACAAAGAACAGGTGTGTTCAACCGTACAAGAACATGTGTTCCTCACCAGGCAAAATCAATTCACTGAATTGTAAAAAGAGTGAAAAATGATTTCCATTTCTCTCCCTTGCAAATCAGTTGAACTTACAGGTCTGCTGTTACATGGGTCTTCCTCAAACTTCAGAACACTTCTGTATTCTGTCTCTTCAAACACTATAGGGAGGTCACTTGAAGGCAACAATTCTAGTTAGTTAAACTAACAGGTCAAAGTCCCACGTTCTCTACTAAACTTGGTCCTACAGAGGAGAGCTAAGTGGAGTATAACCTGGCCTATCCTGTCCTAATAGTGAAGTTTCTCAGGCTGTTTGCTCATCAACATTCCACATGTTTACACTAATGATGATATCAAAGCAATTTACACAACAAGACAAGAGGTGCAGATGTCTCTCCAATTGTATTTCTTGGTAAACTCAAATTCTGAATAAATTTCGCCACATTTCGAGGCAATACACTGTAGTGGAGTCAAGTGTCACTGTAAAGATTAGTTGATATTAATTATCATGAAGAAATTCTGCAAAATAACATAATATGTTACTTTCCTGAAGAACAGGGGTTTGAGATAGTCTGAGGAGTTAGTAACAAGAACTTAAAGTTACTTGAAGTATCTTGTATGAAAATTACTGCAGCTACCTGGTGTTCATAAAGTAATCACACACACACACACACACACACACACACACACACACACACACACATACACTCAAAACAATGAATACATTCCTAGGAGAAAAAAAAAACTTCCTGAACTAAGGAAACCAAAAGACATTTCCCAGTTGTTTCCAAGCAAATCACACTTTATTTTTTTGAAATGAAAATGATTGTAATCTGACTTCAAAATCTTCACAATCTTTAACAGCCAAAATATTGTTCAAATATCCAAAGTCTCTTCTGATACTCAAGACAAAATATTGTTGTGACATCTTTTAAAATCAATAAACAAAGTAAACTTTTCAGAAATAAAATGACACAGGATATATTCCATTTAGAAAGAGCGGATATGTACCACCAAATTACTCTAAAATACCCAAAAAGCATCATCCTAAATGAAGGAAATGTAAGAAAATTGATGGCCCATTGAAAGAGAAGAATTCATTACATCCTTGAGAAATTCCATGTCGTGATCGTCAAGGAAACCTCCAATCTGCCTTGATAACTTCGTTTCCTGGAACAGACTGCTGGCCTTTGAAAGCCAATGGCAAAATTATTGACTCTCTCTTCACTTGTTAACTCTTGACTAGTATGTGTTCCAGTGTTTGTACTGCAGAACCCATTCCGAATCACCTTTATCCATCTGTAAATAAAGAAATTATATAAGCCACCTGGAACACTAATTGGATCTTTCAAGAACGAAACATTCCAGCTTTCAGCTCTAGTAGGATAAAAAATAATACCAAGTGTGGAAACATAGTTTTGTTTTGAGATAAATAGAAAACTTTGGGGAAAAAATGTAATACAGGGATGGTGACATTGATAAACCTAAAATCCAGTATTATGCTTGCCTTTGACTGAGCTATAAATATATAAACCCAACACCATTACTTATAGCTGAGGACCCAAATGGAAAGAAGCTTCACACTCCAGAGAGATGTGGGTTTGGGGTTTACCAGCATAGGTAGTCCCATGCTTGCCAGATAATCTTATCTGTTAAAGTAAACAAACCAAAACTGACTCGTTTCTTTCTAACACAATAGTAATAATGATGATGGAAAACCCATTAAATAAACATTACTTAAATTTTATCTCCAAATCTTTTTCCCGCTGGTTTAATTTCAAGGCTTTACAAAAATTGACACAGTAATTCAGCCAATTCCCCAGTGCCCTCAAACAATCAATGCTGATGTTCTTAGATGATCAGTGTAGCTCCCTGTTTCTTGTGGTTCTCTTTGGCATTTGACAAGCAGTTAGTATCAAACACAAAACAAATCCACTGCCAAATTCAATAATCATTGTTGTAGATGTTTTTACTTCCGATTTTTATTTTTAGCTGTGTATTCGAACTGTTCCTTCACTTTCTATGGCAACTTTTCAAGTCCCATCATTGGACGACCATGTCCCTAACACACAGGTACTATGTGAAAGATTTCATAGTTAGCCATTAACATGAATAAAAAGTCTATTAAATGGAATGGGAGCAATACACAGAAGCTGCTGGACAAATTAAGTTGGTTTGGGGGCCAGGTATGGTGTAAGAATTATACTTATATATCTTCATGAATACAAATGTAAAGATTTAGCTTTTTAAAACTGACAGCAAGGGTCATCAGAAGGCACAGTAATTATTTTGGTGATTAGTGCTTATCAGCACAGAAAGGCAGAAGGGATAAATGGCACTGTAAAATTGATATTAATCACCCACACAAACTGTGTATGTGCTCAACTGTGTGAATATCTTCGATACCAGCTCAGGGAATTTGAATTTTTTAGGTAAAGTGTTTAGGATGCAGTTGAATAATCACTCATCTGGCTTACAATGTCAACAAGTAATAAACTGACAAAATTACTTAATATCTTTTAAAAAATCATATCCAAACTATCAGCATTAATAGCTTCACAGAGCTGATATGACTATATAGTGACATCACATAATATCTCAGAAAATTCTATGATTTATAAATATCAATACAAATATAAAATATGTATTTAATGACTTTCATAGATGCATGACCACAGTAAAAGCTGGGAATGTCATTTCTTGAAAAAATAATACGTTAAATGTTAGAATAAGTTTTATAGAATTAATATCTTGAGTGATAAGATTAATGTCCACAGAATTTTTGTAGCAAGCATGGATATTAAAGCTGTCCTATGGTTGACTTTGTCCCAGAATTCCATCTAATTAAATTTGTTCTTACTACTTGTACCAGAAAGCAAAACCAGGCTACATTTCCTTACAAGTAGCATGATACTTGGAGACACTGGATCAGGGATACCTATGTTCTGGGGTATCTGACAGAAAGGAGAGCCTTCTTTAAATCCTGCCTTTTCTCCACTTGACACCTTTAAAACTGACTTCTCAATTGGAGAAAAACCATGAGGGCAAAGGAACTTTTATGCATAGCAGGTCACTAAGTACTTCTGTAATTTGAGAAATTCACTTTTCAACAAAAAGAAGTCTCCTGAATTTATTCTGTCAAATCTGTATTATAGAATCATATTACAATGGCATAGATCATTGAAAAGTTCAATTATATTATACTTCTGATAAAAATGTATGAGATTTTTTCTTACAAAAGAGTTTTTGTTTCTCCTTCACAATTTTCTAAAAACCAAAATCAGTTTGCTTATTTTCTGTCAACAGATGTAATAAAAATTGTGTTCCATGGCTGCAGTAGAGCTTGGCATTCTTTGACTGAACAGATGAACATGTACACAATTTCAGCGCTGTGCTTGTTGTCAGGATGAGATTGTGGGGTGGAGCAATTCTTCTGCAGCTCCAGACATGGATGTCGTCTTTGCTGGTCTTCTTTCCTCAGGGGAAGAGTGTGGTTGCTTAAAATAGGAGTAGAAGAATTCTAGCCATTCCCCCAGCAGATTTCAATTTACCAGATAAAAGACAAGTATTGTCTGTTCACTGGTCTTATTTCAGATATAGAAGTCGCTTCCTCCCAAAGACAGCAATATTTACATAACGTTTGCAAGGAGCCTAAGAAAGTTTCAGACAGACGGCAGACACCTATGAATCACAAATAAGTACAACTTCATTTCTGCATAACCCCCAAGCCATGAGAGTTTTGGTCCTCCCTTCGAAAATGGTAACAATTCATTGCAATGTCCCCTTGTCTCTGAGACCACAGCCATCCTAAAAGTCCTACCAGATCATCAGAACTTAAAAAAAAAAATGCTAGTTGTCCTCTGACACTGATGGGAGCTACCTCTGCTTCCTATTCTCTGACAAACATCAACCATAAGCCTTTCCTTAGAAGAAAGGGCTCCCAATTTTTAAGTTCAATCTATTTATATATCTTGTGGCTTAAAACAATAATAGGCACAAGAAAAATAGGGACAAAGGTCTCATGCAGCTTTGTACATTTCAGACTGATGGAGAAGTCCACCAATATATTTTAGTATTATTGCCAATTGCGTAATTGTGATTTTAATGATATTTTTGGTAAGTCACTGGTATGAATTCTCAAAATGAAACTGGATACACCAATTGGACACACATGGAAGAACAGCCACATGAGCATATATTAAACAGCCACTGCTAATCCTGAAATAAATAACATCAAATCAACTGAGAAATCATTTCTAACAGTCTTATAGAAAGAAAAGCTTAGAGAAAAACTTCAGGACAAATGCTAACAAAAGAGTAAAAGCTAAGGCTGCATTAACAGAATTGATGAGTGAAAATGAAAGGAAAAATTCTAAATGGCAA
Organism: Bramus lutescens; assembly: GCA_001685075.1. Classification (NCBI taxonomy): domain Eukaryota; kingdom Metazoa; phylum Chordata; class Mammalia; order Rodentia; family Cricetidae; genus Bramus; species Bramus lutescens. Next base: position 37,082 of record LOEQ01005031.1, on the reverse strand, counting down.
TAATACACAAGAAAGATTAGGAAGACAAAATTGCAAATATATAAGTGCTTTCAATTGAAAAGGGAAAGAATATGATACAAAATACAGATACAGAGAGGATGAAGAAGATACAACATATATTTAATCTGAATCTCACAGCATTTACACAAAATAATCAACAAAAGAAACTCAAATTACAATAAAAGCAAGTGCCTCTAAAATAAGAAAAGACTTAAATCTATTCTTCAAAGGTGCAAAATTGCTCCATAATTTTAACATCTGAACAAGGAAAAAAAAACAGAACTATAAGAATTAAATGATTAAGTTACATATCCATAGGGAATCACTTGGGAGTCAGTTTTCTGCGTGTTTTTTAAATATATATATATATATAATATATTATATATATGTATTGAAGACAGGGTTGCCTGTCCTGGAAATAGCTCTGTAAACCAGGATCCTCCTGTCTCTGCCTCCCAGTTCGGAGTCAGTATTTTAGCATGAGAATTTACAGAAAATCTGTATGGTACTATAAATAGTTGTAGATGAGACTTTATTTTTATTTCTTTTCTCTGGTTATATGAGCCTTAGTGTTACTGTTCCAATTGTTTATTTTATTCTCACTGTGTTAGTACAAGGAAGAAAAAACAGATGGACAGACACACACACACACACACACACACACACAAAACCCATTCAAACAAAAGAAAATTTATTTCTCATATTTGCAATGTTTCTAGGCCCAAACACTGTTTAATGAAGATAGTAAATATTATTTATTACAGAAGAAATGGAGAAAACAATCCTAAAAGACAAAAGAACACTCAGATTTGAGTTTTTCAGATATCTCACAGACAGTAAACACATAAGTGAGAAGGAGTAGGTTTCCATAAAATCATATTTTAATACATCCAATAGTTATTAAATGTAGAATCATTTAGGAGTGAATCTAACACTTTCTAATCATCAACTAAATATTCAAAATAGCCAAAACCAACTAATCATATTTAACATGATAAAAATACAAAGCTTAAAAAAATTAAGTTTAAATTTAAGTCATTAGTCAACATTATATTCACGCTTTTGTTGTTTTGAAGATTAAACCATTGTAAGTAAAAAAATTAATTACAAAGTTACCAAGTTTGTACATACTTTCTGATCTTATAAACAAAACTTTCCACTGATTATTTTATTTCACCTTTTATGAGCCAATCCCAGTTCCCACCATCTCCCCTCCTCTTGCTCCCCCACCTTCCCTCCACCCCAACCCCCATTCACTCCCCAGAGAGGGTAAGGCCTCCCTTACCTTACTGTAAGGTAAGTATTTTTATATACAAATTTTATAAGTAGTAGTTCATTCCTCCAGCATTTCTTTGTATTGGACTTCTTGTTTTTCCCAAAACTATTATCCTAAATGTAGATATTGATGGTACTACCCATGTAACGGAAACATTATAGCTGTATAAGTTTTAGATATTTTCTATAAAACTCTGTTATAATGTCTCTTCTGGAAACCAGCTGTGCTGTGATATGTCACAATGATGAATCATCACATGTGGTAAAATCTAAAGGACAGTTATATAAATCTTTATTAATAAACATAATTTTGACAAGTGCAAATTTAGCGTTTGTATATGCTCTGAAATTCTATAAATTTACTCTGAAGTTTCCAGCACATGAAAATAATCTGGACTTGTAATGATTTTCATGTGTTGTTTTGCAATGGATCAAACTGTCTTAGTATATACCCAAGACTGAGATTGTACAGAGGAAAGTACAACACAGCTTCAAAAATTACACTAAACTTTCTGATAAGATAGAGAGAGAGACACAGAGAAGATTTTCCCTGTTGTTCCCTGCTAAATACTATATAAACCCAGAAAATTTTAAGTAGGCAAATGAAGCTCAATTCCACATATGGACAGAAGAAATAGACTGGTTGGGAATACTGCAGGAGTTTTGTAGAGACAAGGCCGCTCATGACAGGGCCAACAAAGAGGTGGGCAACAACCATCATTTTCTGATCTCCTCTCCTGAAAGGCCAAAAGGTAGTATAGCTTGGTTAGTTGCTCTTGTTGATTAAATAAGTAGCACATGGATCACTCTAGAAATTTCTATTTGCCCAGAATGAGCAGAAAATCAGTTAACAATAGGGTGCTTAGAAAAAGCTCTGCCCAACTAGAAGTCAAGATCTGAAACACCATTTCTCTCCCATTGACTTGAAAGACCTGAGTGACCTAAGCTAAGAATCTAAGCAATAGTGGAGAGGGAACCTTAACTGCCCTCCCGCTGTAATCAGATTGATGACTACCTTAATTGTCATCATAGAAACTTCGCCCAATCACTGTTGGAAGGAGATGCAGAGATCCACAGCTCAGCACTGGGCCCTGCTCCTGCAGTCCAGTCATGGAGAGAAAGCAGCAATATTATAAGCAAAAGGGTCAAAGCCATGATGGGGATACTCACAGAAACAGCTGACCTGAGCTAGTGGAAGCTCATTGACTCTGGACTGACAGCTGGGGAATCTGCATAGGACCTCTGAATCTGGGTGACAATTGTGTAGCTTGGACAGTTTGTGAGGCCTCTGTCTGTGGCACCAGCGTTTATCCCTAGTGTGTAAACTGGCTTTTTGGATTCCATACCCTATGGAGGGATACATTGTTCAGCGTAGATACAGGGGGGAGGGCCTCAAAATGATGGTCCTTACTTCGTTGACTCCCCAGAGGAAGCCATACCCTCTCTGAGGAGTGAATGGGGTTTGGGGTGGAGGGAAGGTGGGGGAGCAAGAGGAGGGGAGACAGTGGGAACTGGGATTGGTATGTAAACTGAGAAAAGATTATTTAAAAAAAAATTAAAAAAATATCTGGGTCCAGAAAGCACCCTTCCCAGAGAGGGACCCTCACTACGTAGCAATAGCCTGTGTGCTTGAGCAATAGGCAAGATGGCTGGAGGAAGCTTCTCACTCCTCACACAGCAGGGAATCCCAAAGGAAAGCTAGTGTCTCATGAGAGGTGAAGATTAAAATTGTTCCTCAGTGTCACTGGTAGTTAGACTGTCAGTACACCCATATCCCATTCAAAAAGGTCAACTTCAGTGTGCTAAGCCTCAAGATGATATCTTGAAACTTCAAGCAAGATGTAGAGCCTCTCAAAATTGTGTCTTTGAGGTATTACGAAAATCGCCAACACAACAAATTTCAGGATGGCCACAGATTGAACAACCAATGAATCCCAAAGCTGTGATGAATCAGCTTTAGAATTACATGAAAAGAATTCTATATAATCATCATCATTTATTTATTTTAATAACAAATTAAATCTCAAAAAATGAAGGCAGAAAATATTAAGAATTAATATTCTATTTTAATAATACAATGAGGATTATAGAACTAACAATACATGTGGTTTAACAGTTGAATTATAATAATAATAAGATAATAAAATTAATAGATCAAAAATATTTTCCATAAACAGAATTTTTTAAAGAGTGGTAGTAGTTTCAACAAAAATAAGGGGGTCTTAGGAGTCTATGGGCAGAAGAAACAATACCATATTATCAGGGTCCCTGAAATAAAATAGGGGAAGGGATAGCTGGATTTCAAAAAAAATAATGACTGCAATTTTCCCAGTTTTAATAGAGAAATGTTTTCACAAATTCCAAATATTTATTAGCATGCAGATAGGAAGCCCAATAAAGGCAAATAAAAAAGAAGGCATAGGTATTACTGTGAACATGACAAGTCCATGTATGATTTCAGATGCAAGATTTGTTACATACAAATTTTAGGAAATATGTAAAATGGGGCAGAAATAAGAACATTTCAAAAGATAAGGGAGTTGAACAAGTAGAAGAGATGAATGTATTAATTTAGATGTGATATGCATTTACACATGCTATTAATTAATTTTTGGTTACTCCTAATAAAATTATATATTTAGGTATGAGTTTAACAAATGAGATAACACACACACCCATGTTCAGGAATCTAAAATCTCAACATACCAAGAATGACAACTCTCCAAATTCTCCAAAATTTGCCTCTAAGTATAAATCCACCTCCAATCAAAACAACAGAATTTTAAGACTCTAGAAAGGGTCATTTGTATAGGAAAGGTATGTGTCTTGGAACACCTGAAGAAACAAACTTGGAAAATAAGAGCATATGGAGGAATAACAGTCCAGAAATAAATGTTCACCCTGTTAACCCAATAATGTTTGTGCTAAACATTGGTGAAGAGGCTGTCATGGAGATCAAGGATGGAGAGAACCCAAAGACAACAGACACAAGCCAACACAACAGTTCAACACAAGAATTTCACTTTCAAAAGATGATCTTGAATCAGGCAGTAGCGACTTTTGTTTCACAATGAAAGTACAAGACAGAAAAGGCATAGGGAAGAATAACTGGGCTCTTAATTTTAAAGGGGTCAGTCTACTATTGTGGGTAAAACAGCATTGTATACTAGAACAGCCCACTCCACACATGGCGAGGAAGCTGAAGACCGATGCTCTGAAACCATGGACTGTACAACCCACATTTAGCGTGCATCTTCTCATATATTTCCGTTTATTACCACTTTTTACGGACACATGCTATATTCTAAGTGATAACTCTGTTAGTAATGAAGACAATTCATTGCAATTGGACAATAACTAACAAGCCTTTAGTACACTTGGCATGAATATCATTACCTCATAAAATAAGTCAAATAGATCCATTTATTTAGGTAGAATACCAAAGTATTAATAAAGCAGAAGAAGTGTTAGTATTGCAATATTTCTTATAGCAGGACATCTGTCTATCGTTATTAAATAAAAAGTTATAGTGAAAATATTATAGTCTTATTTTATTTTTCGAAAAGTAACATAATAATACACGACCACTTGTTGTTTTGACAGGTTCCTGAGATATTTTATCAGTATTCTTTGTGGTTGCTTTATCATTTCATCACCTAAAAGGGGGGATTCTGTGACCACAATTGTTTTTAATAGCAGTTGCGTACTTAGGGTAATCACTCTTGTTGATGCCACTAACAGGAATTTCAGAGGGGCATCTCTGACCACCATGAGGAAATAGAAAATGTCTTATGAACTTACTTAATTTATACTTAGCATTAACCACAAGAACTCACTTTACATTTCTTCTTCCTAACTTCCAGAAGGAAAGTGGCTAGGAATGGTAGCATATTTTCTGCGGCTTGGTAATAAATCACAGTTAAATTGCCTTTGTGGCTGCTGGGCAGTTTGAACATTTCCAGTAATGTCTAGATTTACTATTAGGCCATCACTTATCATATAAAATGAGCTAACAATAATATAAGGCCAATTATTTTCTGACCACCTTAAGGAAAAATGTTGGATACCTATTTATTGTTTGTTTCTATAATAAGTATTTTTTAGCAAACTGAGACCCACCTTTTATATACCGTGTTTAAAGCTTCTGAGAAATTTAAAACATTAAAAGATAGTTCATATGAAGACAGTGTTTCTATATCTTATTGGTTAAAATATATGCCTTTTTGTCTCCTTGTTTCTAATTAACACTGATGATTCCTTCAACTTTGTGTGAATTCCTCCCTCTTAGTTAAAAAAAAATGCTGTTTGTCTCAAATTCTACTGAGTAAGTAGGAATTCCTATAAAGAACAGGGTTTTTCATTCACTTGCTTATGAAGTAATCGGCTCCAAGCTATTCTTCAGGGTTTCATAGGAAGAGATTTCTTCAGAGGCTGAAAAGGAGTGTTTTTCAGCATAAGTATCCACCCACCCAAAATCAAATGCTGTTCTTTGAAGTCAATATGGAGCATCCAAGATCCAACTTCTTGCAGTTAGAAGACAATGGAGCCTCCCAAGAGATTTCCCTTGCTAAGAAGAGATGATGGTAGAGTCTTCTATATGCACATTTCTCTCTACAGACATAGCAAGCACCTCATCTTACAAACTTAATATGCTATTCTTATGAAAAATCTATTAACAAGTGAAATGTTAATTTTATAACTTATTTAGTTTGAATTTCATTACCAGAATTCATTGTCAATTTATTGAAAAGCCATATTACTAAAAATTTTAAAAAATGAAACATGTTATAAATATCATACATGGCACTTATGAGATGGAAGTTGGAAATACTATGCTTCATAATCATCCAAAATTTATAAACTATTTTGGGAAAAGTAGTTGTCATAAATCTTAGGTTGTTTTCACTGGAAAATCCTGAGTCCTTTAACACCATACTATTGAATCATAGTGATTATTAATTAGAAAGAGCTTGAGGGGTTGATGACAGGGAGCTCAAAGAAGCCATATGTCTCCAATACAAACAGAAAAAGAAGCCATGAAGTCTCCAGGTGCTACTGTTGTTAGAGGCAGTCTGTGATCAGAACACAGGTAAACTCACCTGGACAAGAACAATCTGATGCAGTAGGTAAAATATATTTAAGAGAGCTTTAGAATAAAATGAGATGAAAGCCAATCCAGGCAGAATAATTACTTCAGTATTGAAATACTTGTGAATACTTCTTCCATGCCTTTCTCCTTACTTCCTTTTGCTTCTGCAAATTGTACGTAAACACTAGCAACTATTGCCATACTTACACAGGGCATTAATGATAGACTAAACTGTATCTGACTGTTCTATATTGAGTTGAAGTCACAACTCTAAATGTGTCAATTCTTAGACTCAAGACCAAGGGAAGGATGTTTAAGATCAAGTGTGCTCATAAGATTGGAGTTGTAAGCCCATGGGAATAAGGTACTTGTAAGAAGAGCCATTGGGGAACTCTGATTACACACACTAAGAAGAACATAGCAAGAATTAAATGCACTGTCAGGGGAAGGATCAGACCAAAGCCAGCACTCTGCTGCTAGTCAGCAATCATTGAAACCTATCAAAGTGTTATTATTGCTCCAATAGTAGATAGAATGATGGTTCCTTAAATCAGTTGACATTTGTATAGAATTTTCCATTTTGTAAGTCATTTTATGTGGGGAAATAAATTTTTATTGAGACTTGATCTTGATAGCTGTATCTTCAGATTTAAAAGGTAGGTAATTTATGAAGTATGCAAGGATTATGAAGAGACCCGAGTTACAGTTTCTTGGAGGCCTCTGAAAAATCCATTACAAAATATAAATCTTAGTGAAGGTGACTTATGCTTAGGACTTTCTTCAGAAGTGCTATAAAGTGAATTTTTCTTCCCCTCACTGCTATACTGGGTACAGACATTTTTCCCTTGGCCTAGGGCCATTGCTTTTTATAGTGTCTTTCTTTTTGTGATAGTAATAGACAAAATACTAAAAATCCCAGAAAAACTTATATCTTCAGAGCTTATTTCTTTTATAAAATGTAGGCAGAGTCTGCTTGTTAACTTCCTGGCCACCCAGACACAAAATAATCACACAGAAACTGTCTTAATTAAAACATTGCTTTGCCAATGACTTAGGCATATTACTAGTTAGCTCTTACATCTTCAATTAGCCCATCTCTAATCTGTGCATCACTGCAAGGTCGTGGCCTATGGGCAAACGTCTACTAGGCTCCAGCAGGTTTCTTTCTCCTTTGGCAGCTACATGAATTCTCTTTGAGCCTACCTATTCTCTCTACATCTACCTGCTTGGAATTCCCACCTTGCCCTATTCTGCTCTGCAATAGACCCAAACCAGCTTCTTTATTAATCCATGATATTCACAGCATACAGAGGGAAATCCCACATCAATAACACTATTTAAATTCTATACTCTTGAGTAAACAAATAATTAAATGAGAGATTATTATTGTTATTTTTATTATTTTATTCTAACAATCGCATTTCCAAAACATGGTGTGTCTTTTATGGCTTTATAGAATGCTTTCTTTTAGATATAAATATGTAAAATTTTATTCCAGATCTATCTCAGATATAGAATCATGTGTACCAAATATGAAAATAATGAGATCATTATATATGTGTTTTATAATTAAACTTCAGTTAAAGAATACAACATGAAATAAAGCAATAATAATTGGAAATATCATCATGGCAAAATTTTCTCTCATATAATATCTAAACCAACTTAGTCATATACTCAATTTAGTAAATTTTATAAAGCATGAAAATGTATACTCAAATCATTCTTTATTTTATTATGTTGATTTTTAACAACTACCACCAACTCAGTGTTTCTAAATATCACAAATTATCACTCCACATTTTCTGTGGACCAACATTCTGGCTCACTTTAGGTGAATGTGCTCTTGGCCTCCTAAGGCTGAAATCATCACTGTCTGTGTCACTAAATTTTAGTTATGCCTCAATGATGCTCAGACCATTTCTGGCTTCTGACTCAAGACAGAACTTTCAAGTCAATTCTCTCTTGAGTTTGAGAAATGTCATGAATGTCTAGATTTCTACAGGATTCACTTTTTATGAACAAAAAGCAATATTAAAAAATTTATTATTTATTTGTGTAACTGGAATAAAAACTTATTATTTGAGGAAACTGGAACAAAAATCTCAATAGTTATTGAGGATTCATTTGAAAGAATAGACTCTTTAACATGTTTTTTCTCAGGGAACTCCACCTTGGTTGAAGACTACCTCATCATCTGACTCAGAATAAGGTCAGAAAATTTTTAACTTTTCACAACCTTTTATTTGGATAGCTTAAACATTTTATTTCTGGTGACAAGAGACATTATATTCCTAAACTGTTAATTACTCAATAATGACAGGGCACAACTATTGTTCATTCAGTAAGATACCATTTGTAAAACACTGCCCATTATGGTCATGGCATCAATGTTCCCTCATTGAGGACTAACTTTTATGGTCTCAGAAGGCACATGCAAGTTTCCAAAGGAAGAAGGCAACCAACAGTCCAACCCAGTTATTGCTCCCAGGAATCATATAAACGACCAGCATGGCATGGTACTCCCAAGGGTACAGTTGTGGTACACACACCTTAGCAGTAACCAACAACTCTCTAATTGAGCTTAACATCTACTCAAGAAGAGGGCAACAAATTCCTGATACTGGAAACTCCTCCAAGTTAGAAAAATTATGGTTATTAGAGGAGAATCTATAAACACTCATCAATTAAACCAAGATATCCCGCTAACAACATTTTGTAAACAGTTAATCCTTCTACCCACAGATAAGTGTAGTCTTCAGTCCTCATAAATGAAACACCTTTTTCAAATAGATAGAGACTCAGTCAATTAAAATACAGAATTGTGAAATCCAGTCTCAATGGATACATCCAGAAAATATTCCTATACCTAAGGCTCAGGGGACATTGAAGAAGAAGGACAGAAAGACCGTAAGAACCTCAAAATCTGACAATTAGCTGTGAAATAGTGTTTCCTAGTAACAGCAGATGTTACACCCATATAGCATTGTGAACTTTATTGTCCACATAGGGTTTTATCAAGGGCAACGCCAGTGGAGATGACAACGTGCATGGGAAAATACCACAAAACTTCAACCTTGTTTTCAAAGTTCTTGTTTGCAAGGAGCTACAGGCAACTGAGAAAAGCTACAAAAAAAGAAAATATGGTATTCCTCAAAGAAGAGCACACCAGTTTATTGACCAGTGCCAAAATGTTAATTATGAAAACATACATACAAGTAACATTATAAGGATTGAACAAGTTATATTTAGGAACATATATGTACATAAATGTTTGCAATAAAATTAGTGAAATAGAGGTGATAAATTTGAAGGAGAGCAGAGGGAGGGTTAGGAGGCAGAAACTGGAAGGAAAAACTGTTGCAATTATATTACAACCTCAAAACTAAAATAAAACTGTATTGTGTTTGAATTATAGTTAAAATAAGAAATAAATAATACTAAAGTAAGAATAATATTGCTTATGTCCTGTCAACAAAGTTTCACAAAAAAATGGTAACTGTCTAGTAACTATACTAGATGAGTGTGAATGCTAAGAACAAGAAATATAGTAACACAAGAAAAGCCAGTGACTTAGTTATGGAAAGATTTATATCCATACTACTTATGCGGGAAAAAAGTACCATGATAATGATTATTTTCAGACAATCATATATTAGATATTTTATTTGTAATTGATAAGAATAATTATATATTATTGATATTTATAGAGCTCTACATTTTTCTCTGCTCCCCTCCCTGCTTTTCCCCTCCCGCTTCAATCTTCCTCCAAGGTCTCCATGCTCCCAATTTACTCAGGAGATCTTGTTTTTTTCTGCTTTCTACTTCCCATGTAGATTAGATCTGTGTAAGTCTCTCTTAGGGTCCTCATTGTTGTCTAAGTTCTCTGGGATTGTGAATTGTAGATTGGCTTTCTTTGCTTTATGTTGAAAAACCACCTATGAGTGAGTACATGTGGTAATTGTCTTTCTGTGTCTGGGTTACCTCACTCAAAATAA
>LOEQ01005031.1:582-13257 GCA_001685075.1 Bramus lutescens | reverse complement strand
CCAAGGACAATGGCACTGGGTTTTGATTCTACTGCATGGACTGGCTATGTGGGAACCTCGTCTGTTGGATGCTCATCTTCCTAGACCTTGGTGGAGGGGGAGGACCTTGGACTTCCCACGGGGCAGGGAACCCTGACTGCTCTTAGGACTGGAAAGGGAAGGGGAGGGAGGAATTGGGGGAGGGGGAGAAAAATGGGAGGAGGGGAGGAGATGGAAATTTTTAATAAATAAATAAATTTAAAAAAGAAAAGACTAGCTTTACAGCTGAGGTGTTACTGGAAGGAGGAACACACTGTCTTGCTCAGGATGACCTCTCAATCCCAGTGTTAGAGTAGAACATACACTTAATATCAAACAGACTGATGTTGCTAAAACTGACTATCCTTCTCTCTTGACACTGTCTTCATGGCATTGAAAGGCTGTGCATTGTATTACATTTGGGAAGCCATCTGCCATCTTAAAAAGTTGCTACCCCTAGCTCTCTTGTTAACCCATAATTGCTCCCACAATCAAGATAATCATTTTTCTTGCTCTCAACACTGTCCTTCCTCTTTCTTGACTAGCCCACACCCTCAAGTTCTCCTCACCCCTCCCCTTCTCTACTCCTCTTTCCCTTCTACCCTCTCTTCTCCTCCTACCCCCATGCTCCCAATTTTGTCAGGCAATATTGTCTGTTTCCACTTTCCAGGTGAATCTATATTTTTTTTCTTAGTGTTCACCTTATTACGTAGCTTCTCTAGGATCATGAACTATGAAAGGCTCGAATCCTTTGTTTATAGCTAACATCAACTTATGTGTGAGTATATACCATGTTCATCTTTTAAGGTCTGTGTTACCTCACTCAGGAAAGTGTTTTCTAATTTCACCCATTTGCTTGCAAAATTCAAGTTGTCATTTTTTTTTTAGCCAAGTAGTACTTTAATGTGTAAATGCACCACATTTTATCCATTATTTGGTTGAGGGGAATCTAGGTTATTTCCAGGTTCTGACTATTACAAATAATGCTGCTATAAACATAGTTGAACAAATGCCTTTGTAGCATGATTGAGCATCTTCTAGGTATATGACCACGAGTAGCATTGTTGGAAATTGAGCTAGATTGAGTTTTTGAGAAACCACCATACTGATTTCTAAAGTGGTTGTACAACTTTGCATTCCCACCGGCAGTACATGAGTGTTCCCCTTACTCCACATACTCTCCAGCATAAGATATCATTGATGTTTTTGATCTTAGCCATTCGGACAGATGTAAGATGGTATCTGAGAGTTGATTGATTTGAATTTCCTTGATGGCTAATAATGTTGAACAAATCCTTAAATATCCTTTGACCATTTCTCGGTTTAGTTCTGTGCCCCATTTTTAATTGGGTTTTTTAGAATTTTGATGTCTAATTTCTTGAATTCTTTATATATTTTGGAATCAGTCCTTTGTCTGATGAGGGATTGGTGGAGATCTTTTCCCATTCAGTAGGCTGCTTTTTTGTCTTTTTGGCTGTGTCTTTTGCTTTATAGAAGCTTCTTAGTTTCAGGAGGTCCCATTTATTTATTGTTGCTCTCAGTGTCTGTGCTGCTGATGTTATATTTAGGAAGTGGTCTCCTGTGCCTATACATTGAAGACTACTCACTTTTACTCACTTTCTCTTCTATCAGGCTCAGTGTGGTCATATTTATATAGAGGTCTTTAATCTATTTGGATTTGAGTTTTGTGTATGGGGATAGATGTGGATCTATTTTCATTCTTCTACATGTTGACACTCAGTTATTCCAGCACCATTTTTTTGAAGATAACTTTTTTCCATTGTATAATTTTAGCTTCTTTATCAAAAATGAGACATCCATAGGTATGTGGGTTAATATTCAGGTATTAGATTTGATTCCAATGGTCAACCTCTCTGTTTTTATGCCAGTACCAAGCTTTTTTAATTACTATAGCTCTGTAATAGAGCCTGATGTCATGGATGGTGATGTCTCTGGAAGTTCCTTTATTGTACAGGAATGTTTGGCTTTCCTGGGATTTTTGCTTTTCCATATGAAGTTCATTATTGTTCTTTCAAGGTCTGTGAGGAATTGTGTTGGGATTTTGATGGGGATTCCCAGGATTCTACAAGGATGACCCCAGCTAAGAACCTAAGCAATAGAGAAGATGGGGCACGATCTTGACTTGTCCTGTAGACAGACTGATGAATATCTTAAATATCATCACAGGATCTTCATCCAGTATCTGATGGAAACAGAGGCAGAGACCCACATTGGAGAATCAGAATGAGCTCCCAATGTCCAGTTGAAGAGTGGAAGGAATGAGAATATGAGCAAAGAGGTCCAGACCATGATGGGCACACAACTGAAACAGCTAATGGGAGCTCACAACTCTAGCCAGACTGGGAAAAAAAAACAAGCATGGGGCCAAACTAGTCCCTCTGAATATGGTTGACAGTTGCATGGCTGGGGCAGACTGATGGGCCACTGTCAGTGGTACTAAGATTTATCCCTACCGCGTGTACTGGCTTTTTGGGAACCTAGTCTCTTTGGATGATACCTTGCTAAGCCTATATATAGTAGGGAGGGCCTTGGACCTTCCCCAAATCAATGTGCCTTACCCTCTCTGAAGACTGGATGGGGGTGGGGTGAGAGAGTATGCTGAGAGAATGGGAGGAGAGGAGGGAGTGGGAACTTGGATTGGCATATATAATGAAAAAAGATAGTTTGCTTTCTTTTTTTTAAGTTTCTATCCCATTCAACTCTTCCTTCCCATGAACTCCTATAGTGTAAGCCACAGGGGTAAAAGGAAAAGATCGTAAAGTTTAATCATTGAGGCCACTGTGGGAGGAAGTATTAATGACCCAGAATGCTATAAGCAACATTGAAGACACATCTAGTCCCACATGTGCTAGTTTGTATGTAATTGGCCACATAATCAAAGATCAACAGATTGTGGGGATCCCAGAACCAATGGATAAATTTATATCACAGCTCTTTACCATCTGTACTTTCTACCACCTGATTTGTTAAATTAGATATATTGTTCAGGGAACATTGCAGAAAAGGAGATGGAAAGATTCTGAGAGTCAAAATGCCAGAATGTCTTCTGTAAAACAATATCTTGAATAGATTTCTGCAAGAAACAATCTTAACAGCAGCCAATGGAACACTAATGAAAAAAGGGAACTTTTCCCCAGGACACACCCTGTACCAGTAACTACAGACAACAGATGACCGCTGAGAGAGGACGTTTTATCCTCTCCAAGGATGAGTCCCTAATGGGTGGTCAAATACAAAGTGGTCAGTCATGAAACTATGTACAAAGAAGAAACACAGACTCAGTTGTTTATATTTTTGTTCCTATACTGGGGTAGATGATGCTGTAAATCTGAGAACGGGGAAAATGATAGGAATTAAAAGAAAAGGGCTTGGAAAGGACTAGAGTGATAGAAGGGAAGGCAGAAGGTAATGTAAATATATTTTGGGTAAAATGAACACTAAAACATTTAGAAACCCAAGTTTCCATTTCCTACTTATGGTTACCTCCAAGGAATTAAAAGAGTTGTTCCTCTTACCATCTGATTTATTTAGTGTGCTGGTCATATCCAGCTATATCACCCTTAAGCATATACTCTGAGGTCTTTACATTTTACTAGAGATATGTGCTCATTCATGCTCATTACTGCTCTATTTATAATAGCTAGATACTAAAAACAGCCTATATGTCCATCAACTAATGAATAGAAAATGAGAATGGGGCTGCTATTAGGAATATTGAAAGCATAAAAATTGAAGATAATTAGATAGAACCAGAAACAATCATCTTGAATGAGGTAATTCAGACCTCAGCAAAAATAATTGAGAAAACAAAAAACAGAACAAAGAAAACAGGGTAACAAACCTCACAAAGTTTGCACGTTTTATATTATGTTTAGAGTTTGTCTTTTAAACTTTAGACACACATGTTTCAATCCAAATAACCACAGATATTAGGTTCCTAGTAGGGGACCAGGCAGGAGAAGGAATCTTCCAAGGAAGAGGAAATAGAATATAGTATTGTAATAGATAAAGTAGAAATTCGAGTGGAGAATTAAAAGGGTACAAGGGTGAGGGATCAGCGTAAAGGGGGTGATATGGTGAGGGATACTTAACACTAACAGAAGAGGCCTTTTGAAAAGGTGTTCATATACATATATATGAAGAGAATTTAAATGTAGTCACTATTTAATGGAGAGACAAAGCCTCAATTAGATATGTCACTGAGTAAAGCTTCACATGTCAGGAATGGGTGATGTATTGTTGAATTGTTAACCAAACAGGTTCCATAGAGCCTCCAAACATCATAGGCTATTGTCAAGAAATTGCTCTCCAATCTGGTGGTGAGGTCCTGCTGCTGAAAACACAACTTAATTATTTGATTGAACATACAGAAATGAAGCTGGTACCCAAGTGGAAGCTTCACCCCTACTAACTAGTGTACACAGTTCAGGAAGGTACTCTGTATACTATCAGAGAGAAAAGTAATCATTAATATTACCCAACTACAAAATCTGCAAGATATACTGGTTCAGTTGTGCCACAAATGTGTTGATTTAGTTTGTTGTATTTAAGGTCTACATCATTAATGGAATCCATAACTAACACTGCTATATGCATACTATGGTGGCCAAAAATCTGAAAGTGAATATGGCCAAGAACCTGGGAGAAAAATTACTACATAAATTTACTATATAAATTATATTATGTATAAATACATAAAATTATTATGCTGAGTAAATATAACAACAAAGTGACCCTGATGAGATATTATTAGAACCATAGAGCAGACCTATAGATCTAGACTCTTTATGAAACCTCATCAAAGAAATCTGCTGTGCATGTAGACAGGGAATAGCACAGAGCCCCACAACTGGACAATGTGTGGGGAATGAGAGGCTTTGAAGCATTCAGCTCCAAATGGAATGCCTTCATCAAATTCTTTTCCTCAAGGCACCAGGGTCTATGCAAAAGATGAGGAAAAATAGATTATTAGACCTAGATATGAAAACCGAAGATACAAGAAAACAGTATCTTCACAAAACAACAGGACAGATGCATGTATGTACTCATGGAGAATTTTATAGCCTGCCTAACACATGAACAAATCCAAGCCAGATAAAAGCCCAGTACCATGAAGGGTAACATAGACCCAAAGTCCTACCCCTCAGCAAAAAGGATATATAAAATATATAAAAGGATATATTTAAAAAAGCATACATGTAATACCTATGGAAAGGAAAAAACACTTTGCTCCAATAGAGTGTCACAAGGTATATAAACCATACTCCAGAGCAGGATTGAAGACTACAAGTAATTGACCAAACCAAAACAGGTTTCATATATATTTCTGGATGTTTTGTTTTGTTTTCTGGTATTTTTTGTTTTATCATAAAGAGTGTGATTCATAGTCCTACTTGGGAAAAAAGTCACAAAGTACTTCAACCATCCTTGCTAGTTTTGCTAGAAGTTATCACTGTCTTGCTTTGTCACCTGAGTAGATTATAGGCATAAGCAACGACACTTGAAAGGTTGTCATTTCAAGAGTGAAAAACACCCAGAATTCAGACACCAAGATGAAAACACACTAAAATACATGCATTATAAATTTATCCTTTATATATTTCCATAATAAGAATCCATTGTGAAAGGGTATTTAAAACACATTTGCACCACTAAGAAAGACAAATTAAAAATATAAACAATATTTAAATAGATAAAAGTCTATTCTCCCTGAATTAAGTCTAGTTTTCCCTGCCTAGCTCTGTTCTACCCTATCAGTGCAAGCCAGTTTATTTATTAACCAATGGTATTCACAGCATATAGAGGGGAATACCACATCAGTGGAGTACGATTAAAAACACTCTTTAATAAGATCTGTAGACTAAAATTCTATGAGCTTCATAAAATATCACAATTTTATGGCAGAAAAAAAGAATGATTCATAAAAGGGATTATAATAGAGGTTTTACTTGTTTTATAGAATGTAATTTAATAGCAACAAAAAAAGACTGTTCCAAGAATTATAAACAATAGAGTAAGTATAATTTAATGTATGTAAAGTTCATGTGCTGAATTTTGGATCTTCATATAAATATCATTAAAAAATCTCTCCAAATTCTATTGTAATTCTGTTAAATGGGTCTCAAAGCTTCTTGTCTTCTCAAAGGGAAGAACTCAGTGGAGAGGCAGATAATTTATTGAAAAGCTAAACATGCATTTCAAAGACAGAATAGAGAATTCTACACAGAATGCAGAGAGCAGCCCAGCGATTCTACACTGTGAAAAGTGTAGACCCTTTCTGTGAATATGTATGAGGTAGATTAGATATTCATGAGAGTAATACTTTATCCTTCCAAAATCATGGTGAAATCAACTCCCTTTCAGGTAGTTTGTCTCATTCTCTAGAAAAGCTCAGAAGGAAATTACTTTATATCACTCATTGAAAGTGATATTATAATGGAGTCATAATGTTGTGAGGAGGTAGAAACTCCCAGTGCACACATATGACAACTGGAAAAGTGAATCTCTAATGCATCGAGAACAACCATAGCACAGCTTTAAGAGCATTTAACCACCTGTAGGCATTCTGACTCTCAGGAAACCCAGTGGCCAAGACAGCAAACATTTTCCTTGGTGACTTCATAGCTAACTACTTGCCTGATAATCTGTCCAGACTACAATTACACATAATTTTGTCTGATTCTGCACAACTCTAGAGTCAAGGAAACATGCTTCACAATGTGCCATCAAGTATTCAGATCTTTGTATCATTTTTCAACTTAACTAGCTTTTGTTGAAGGAACTAAATTCTGCTGTAAATGACAGCTTTTATCCAAATGTCTTTACTGATGAAGCACCAATTAGTTGCTACTAGAGAGAACTGACCCTAGGAGACACAATTTGAAATCAAGTATAGAGTGAACAGTAGGAGAAGCTCATTTCTCAGACAGGTTTTCTTCTACCTCTTCTGCTCCACTATCCATTGGCAGAAAGTAGTCTCTTTCAGAGCTCTGTGGAAACAGGACGCAGCTGAATATTTAATTCAAACACTCTATTCTAGGGTATCGTGTGTCAGCAAACATTGTGAAACTGGCCATTTCATCAATATTTTTTAATAAATATTGATATAGTTTCTCTGTTGAGATTATTCAATTGAGGTTTTGTTGCATATTAGCAGCTTAGAAGACAGCTGAACAAATGTGTCTATCTATGTATTTCAGACCAGAGATTTGGGCCTGTTCTTTTCTGTCCCCTTGACCAGAGAAGCAGGCCTAGAAATTGGAGAAGCTGAGCCTCAGAACTGCATCTATTAACCAATGAAAGCAACACATAGACAGAAGGCCCTCCTACACCAATCTTGCCCATGACTTAATGTAGACATAAATTGTAGAAAATAAAATTATTCTCTCATTGTTGAACTCTGTTCCTTGTATATTATTTTGTCTCCTTTAGGTAATCCCTTTTCATGCCTCTACTGCTTGAGTTGTCTGGGTAGCCTATGTGATTTGGTATCACTTCTGTCTATTCTTTCTTTTTCTGGTGTCTCACTATTTTCATCTACAGGCTCTGACATTATCAGTGCAGTATATTTTTACAAAGAATCTTGGTAGGCTGGTCATTGAACTAATATTTTTGGGTTTGTTGCTTTGTTTTTTAATTTTATTTTCCTGCATCACTTGGGAAGTGAATATTTGAGCCATTTATATATTTATATTTGAACTCTCAACCTGAGAATGATAAGAAGTTTTCTCTATGGCTTTGGAAATGCCTTTGGTTTGAACCTATTACATAAGCAAGAGATTTAAGGATTTTATTTCCACATTTGGCTACCTCTGGTTAAGTATACATTTGTACTTTTAAACTTGTAAATTCTACTTTCAGCCAATGAACATTAAGTTTTAGCATTGGGTAACTTTATCCATCATGATCCCTATGTAGAGAGTACATCTAGCTAAGGCAATGGGATAAGAACGCATTCCAAGGACAGGTGACAACAATTATCTACTTCTTCGGTGTTTTGTCATGGTATCAAGTAACTCTAAATTCCTAGCAAAATAGAAGCATCTGAGTCATAAAACAAAACAAAAATTAATGTGATTAATTGACCACAGTTTCTACAGAGTCCTTTCCATATAAGATACAAACCAGGATGATTCTACTTAGGAAGTCCTGTCATATTCCTCTGAGGCCATGGCCAGTTCACATGGAATATCACTCCTGGCACCCTTGAGCTAAATAATGGATTCTAACTGAGACATTTGGTTTTGACATTAAATTTTGTCATATCTTTTACCCAATACATCTTTCTTCTCATTCCTTCATTTGTATTTGATATCTTTATCCTACAACCTTCTCCACATTCTACCTCCAGAGTAGAGTATCTGGCCAAATCATGTCACATTATTTCTATCTAGCTGAAAATACTACAATGTACTGATTTGTACAGTTCCCATGAGGGCTTGATCTCCCATCTTCACTTAAATTAAGAAGTAGACTTGGTAACTTGGCATACAATAAGCATATAAGCATATACTCATCTCAGTTCTTAACTACTATTTACGATTCCCTATGTATAATTAATACATTTATTTTAATATGCATTAAGTTTCAAGTAATTCAGAAAATCTCATTTAAATTGAAGCTAACTAATTATTACATCGTATTTTGAGCAATAAATTTAAAATAAGGTAATTCTAACTCTTCAGTATATGCTATGCACATAAACACTTGGTTCACAGACTTTTATCAAGTTCAATACTTTATGAAATTAATTAGTTTATTTTAGTGACTTCCCCAAGTCACTAAAACTTGAAAAAAATCATTACATACCTAATAAGTAGGCACTAGAGAGATGGTTCAATTAAAAACACTGAGTGCTCTTTCAGAGGGTCAGGGTTCAATTACTAGCATCTACATAACAGCTAACAGACGTCGATAACTCCTGTTCCAGCATATCTGATGCCTGCTTTTGGCATCTGCAGATACTGGACACATATAACACACCTGTCTACATACAGGCAGGCAAAGCACCTATGCACATATAATAAATGGTATGTAACATATGTCACCTCAGGGCCGTCATCAAATTTTTAAAGTTCCCAGATTCTGTAGGACACTGAAATCCTATATTCTGTGACATCCTTGAGTTCTGAAATGTGGATGTCACAGGAGATTTGACAACAGAATGTCCCTCATCCACCTTTCTGACTTCCTGTTTCTTTCAGTAGGATGATGTTTCCCAGAGCTCTTTGTGATGCCGATTTTCTTGAAACATCCATCTGTTTGGGTTCAGCAATGACGGAGAAATTCCCTAGTTTCTCATAAAAACTTTCAGAGCATCCACTAACATTCCTAAATAATAATATTATTTCTTTTGCTATTAGACCAGTTCCTTGCATTTTTTTGCTGTCGTTTATCTACTTTTGGATAATTTCTATTTATGGACAACTTTACCGATGTAATTTTCTCAAGAATTCCCCACTTCAATATGATGCTTTTGCTTTATCTTATTATATTTTATTTTGTTGTTAAAAATAGGAAAGACTTAAAGTCTTAGCAGCAATAAATAAACAAAGAAGGGGAATAGATGGCTGGGTGGATGGGGAGGCGAGGAGGATCTAGGAGGAGCTGGAAGACACGATCAGAATCTATTTTGAGTGATGATAAAAAAGAATTTCAATGCTTTAGTTCGTACTTGCTTTAACCTACATAAAGATCACTACGACTACATACTGACTTCTCTCTTCTGTGTACTTTTCTTCAACCACCTTGCTCTCCTCTCTCTTACTTCCACTATATTATTGTAGGAGTGAATGTTGCTTATCAACTCCCAAGTATTCGTAACTCAGTAATCTTCTTGCAGCTGACTTTACCTTGCATTTTGTTGTAAACAAAGCAGCTGTTACCCCCCCCCCTGCAAAGCCTCTGAATTCCACAATTCTCCCATTTAATTCTTGTTCTTCAGTCCCTCAGGGTCAGGAATCTAGTTTTAATGTTAAACCAATGTTTACCTTATTTCCTTGCATTTATCTCTCACTTTTCACAGCCTACTCACTTGAAAACAAACTAACCAACTAAGCCTACTGTAAGCATGCATGGTTAATTGTGATCCTGTTTGGCTGAGGAGCACGGATACAATGTGAGTGTTCCGCTTCAGAAGCTCATAGTCACGGATGCATGTGGGCTATTTTAATGACACCTATAAATTACACTGTTTCGTGGTGGGTTTCTCTCCAACATCACTACTGTTAAATGATCTTCTCTCTTCTTGAAACACAACACTTCTGCTCCTAGCTCACTGTGACATTAGAACCTAGATGACTCCATGTTTTAGCTATTGTAAATTCCCTTGCTTTCTATGGTATGTTGATTGGTTCTAGTTACTTACCCAAGAATGTTCTTTTGTTTTCCTAGTGAGTCTATAGGTCTGTATCATTTTATCTTTTATTAAACATTGCAAGTTGATATACCTTCTTTCATGTTTTAGGATAAAATGTAAATATTTGAATTGAAGCTAACAGGACATTTTCACACTTAAAGTGCTCCAATATGAAGTCTGAACTCATGAAGATCAGAATGAAAATAATATTTCTCATCAAAACAAAGATTTTGGATTATTTCATATGACTACTGTTTTCCCCGGAACAACTAAATGTGTATATCTACTGTAAATCTTGATGAGGCTTTCTTTTACAAATCACTAAGAAGGGATGTTGAGCTCTGGAAGAAGGAACACCTTAGCTTTCTAGTCATGACTTACTCCAGCTTGATTTGCAAGTGTTGGAATTATGAAAGTCATATATATTTACAAAAAACATACTTTGAATGTTGATCTTTGTCCAGGCTAAGAATCTGTGGTTTAAAACTCTCAGTGAGGGCATCATCAATGGAATTATACCCAACCAGCCATTTTATTACCTTATATACCATAGCCCACTTTGTGGAAAGTGTTCCCCGGATTTGTGTTTTATAGCTTATGTATTTATCCTAGATGCCAAAAGCTCACTTGCAACTTCAATATCCATGCAGCTTTCTTTTTAGAGTTAAATATGGTATTCAATAATTTGGGAGAAATATTCAAAAATTTGATATAAAATTGGTTTGGTTTAAGATTAGTTTGCCCAGTTATTGGAGAATGTGTATGCTCTGAACAGAACTAAGGTAGGTTAGGTTAAGGGGGTCAGATACATGTATCAAGTCTAGTTTTGAGTTATGATATTTTTATCTCTGGTAGCAACAGGTATGCAAGCATATACCAAGTTGAGAAGCACCTGGAGGTATGTAAATTGCAACTCTTCCTTGGCACATGACCTCATTCTTGCTGTTTTATGTATTTTGATTACTCAAACAAGTCAAAAATGAATCAAAGTTCTTTTCAGCCTAAGAAATTTGACAAATTGTAGCTCCTTATGTTCTTTTTAAATAATATTTGATACTACCTCACCCCAAGAACTGTGAATGCAGGTATCCAGAACTGTGTTTGAATGCAGAGATTTTATTTCTCATGTTTGAAAAAAAAGTTCTATATAACCAATCAGAAAACCCATTTGAAGCTATTGAGTTATAATATGATGTGAAAATTTCGATACATAAAATGCTAATTCGTGGATGCACTAGCATTATTGTTCTTGGAAACAATGCTTGTGTTAATGATGAAATTTTGGAAGTTGTCCTGATTTAGCCCAAGCCCTTCATCCTGCTTTCTACTCCAGTAGTTGTGTGTGCCCAGTGGACACAAGGAATAATGTTGATGATAACAACATAATAAAGTAAAATTACATCGTCTTCCAGGCATTATCCACAGTACATGAACATTTTGTTCTTATTAACGCTTTATATCTTGATAAAGGGTTTGTCCCAATGAGCCTGTAGCACTAACTGACTAGAATTGATTATATATATCAGAGTGTAAATGGCTTTCATCTGACCCATTTTAAATTCATTGCTTGATAATTTCTCTATGATACATTGCAAGTAGGAGAGAGCAGAGGAGTCGTTTCTGTTTATACTCTGGTTTTTAAATGACAAAGAATATTTTCCATGTTAAGTTGCTTTTCTATATCAAGGGAAATTATTTTATAAATATTGCATTGAGACAAATTAAATTTATTTTCCGAATTGTATAAGTAATTTATGTTCTTTTCATAGGAGTAATAATGACTAACAAAAGACATAATTGCCAAAAACACAACAAGTTAATAATGTTTGTAAAAGCACTGCCTTTTAAAAAATTGCCTTCAGAGAACTCTCAGAGTACCTGTTTCAGTGTTGAGTGTCTTCTCATGTCTAAAGTCAATGGCACGAGTGTTTCTAATTTCATATACGCCCTCTACTGCTTTGATATTATGTCCTTTGATTTTCTTTTGTGGCATAGAAAAAGAAACCTCACAGTTATAAGCTTGGTTTAAAGCTTGCATAATGGACTCCAACTAGTATGTAATGAAATTTCACTTGTATTTTAATAAATGAAGCTTGCCTGAAGTTCAGAGCGTAAAACAACCCCATTGATCAGCCTTACAGACCAGGCAGTGATGACACACACCTCTAATTTCACACTAACTTGATATAGAAAGCAGGCGATGCATGTCTTTAAACCCAACCCTAAAGAGGAATGTAAAACAGGAGGAGGCAGCTCTCAGACACAGTCTCATTCTGAGA